>VYZM01006166.1:16781-38463 GCA_013398915.1 Dromas ardeola
TTTTCCCCCTTCTCCCCCCCCCCCCCCCATTTTGGCATGCAGCTTGTTAATGGTACATTACAGGGTTTCTTGCATTTTCCTTTGAAACAGAGTAATAGAGTACAGGCTCACTGGTTTGTTTCACCATAGCAGTTTCTCTGCTCCGTCTTAATTGCTACCATGATTATTTAAACATCCATACAGGAGAACTGGTTCCCCAAAGATGTTAAGGACAGAAAGAATGTGTAGATGCATCTGTAGTGTAGCACCAAGTTCTGATTTCCAAAGCACTTCTGAGAATCAGACTTAAGTTCCTGTATTATTTAAGGGCTTTGAAACATGTTTTGACACCTTTCGTGCAGCATATTTAAAACCCTTTAAGGTTTTCTGTTTATATATTTCTGCAGCTGTCTTTTAAATATAATGCATTATTTTTTTGACCTGGAAGGAATTCCAGTTCTGTAGTAATGAGTGCATTACATATGATCTGGTTAAGAAAGTTCCTACACTTAACAATTATATGCAAGATTCAAAGGCAATACTGGTTTGGAAACAGTTCTGCAAAACGATGAGATTTTCAGTGGAGATTTGTTCAGATTTAAAGTAAAAAGATCTGTGTTCTAATTCCTGCCTCTGGAAAAAAAAAATCTAAATTTGAGTTGATTTCTCTATAGCCAGCTTCATAGGAGACAGCATTCTTTCTTCATCTGTCTCTGTTAAAGCCCATTTCTTTCATGTTACTTTAAATGGGAGTCTTCTCTTTTTCTTGCTCAAACACAAGTACAGTACTCTGTTTAATGGGAAGCATAACCTCAGGCTTCTGGAGCATCTCTTGGAAAAGAGCTCCAGTGGCATATCTTTAGCAGAGAATGACCTCATAAGTCACAGAGGTATTTTATTTGTGAAGATAATGGTTTATTTTATTAACAGATGTAAATTATTTATCTATGATAGTCCTGGAATATATGGTTCTCTTTTTATTTGCATTTACTTAGGCAGGCAGAAATCGTACTTTTTTGCATCCAGCAAAGCATGGCTGGTCACTTTTATGATTTAAAGTTTTCTAGTGCTCTTGGTACTTGTGAATATAACCTTGCCTTTTATTCTACCATCAATCAATAACTTGCACTCATCAGCCTCGCATAATATTTATTAATGGTGGGGTGGAGTAGAAACAAAGATGGAAAAAATTCTGGTTGGCAGAGTGCCTTAGGAGAAGAGGAATACAAATGCAGCTGCAGCAGAGTCCTTCTTGTGTGTGAGAAGAATTACTGGTTTTCCTTAGTTGTACTACGGGAAAAGCCACGCTTCTTTCTCAGGATTTGAATGCCATTACGGGACCAACATGTATCAAGGGAAAGTCTCTGCCCCACAATACTTACACTTTGCATCCTTCAGGCTTTAAAGAGGGGGGGAAATTTTCAGGCTCAGCACAAGTTGGACGGAATCTCACAAAGATAACATAAGTCTCGAAACTGACTGTTGGGACTTGATCTTTCCAGCACTTAGACAAGCCTCTGATTTTGTTTATATAACGAGTGCTTCGCTGTGTCTCTTGACGTGGAAAATGGAGGGGAATAGATGGAGCCACTCTGTGGGCTGGAGAGAATTTTTTTCCTTGTCTCCCTCAATCTATAAAACTCTAAAGGGTACAGCTTGCTTACTCTTACAGTAAGCACTACTTGGTCCGCAGAAAGTCAGCCAAAAATGTAGCTGATAATGACTATTTATATGGTCTGTACAATTGTAGTTATCTTAAAGAGCTGTTCATATATACAGTACAGTACAGTATATCTTGCTTGTTAAAACATGCTTTCATGAAACTGTGTAACAACTCTAAATGTATGGAACATGGAGGAAAAGTTGTACTGGGGGCTGGGGCCCTCGCTGGGTCCCGTCGCTGACGTGTGCAGTGAGCTGGGAATTCTTGACTGTACGATGTGTAAAATAATTTTTGCTGCCTTACTGTAGCTGGTATAAGAAAGTAGCCTCTGCTGTTAGTTTAGAGGCATATAAAAGTCTAGCACGCTTTATTAGATTAAAACTCATCCTGGAACTGCTTAGGATTTCATGCTTTCTTTAGTGCATCTCTTCACCGTTCCACTAAACGCACAGGGTGATTTAGTTGCTATATGCGCTAGCCTGTAACTCAGACATACATAAATCAATGCAAATGGAGGGTCAAATTCATCAGTGATACAATGGTACTGAACCGAAAACAATTCCTCCGTCGTGCCTTTGACACAATATCAAAAATCTCTACTTTCCCACTAAAGCGAGAAAAAACCCAGACAAAATTCCTGGACGTTCAAATTCGAAGAAGAGACACGGCCGTAGAAATCCTGATTGTGGTACAAAATAAACAGAAAGAATGTTAAGCTTCACAAGATAGGAGGTATTAGAATATCACCAAAGTGTATCACCAAAATTCGTGCATTAGTTGTTTGGGTTTTTTTTCCTTTATAAGGAAAAATGTCAAGAAAATATAATTTTGTTTCAGTACTTGTCACAGAGTAAATTTACTACTTGTCATAGAATAAATATAGCATCTCTTCAGGTACAGCTTCTAAAATTAAAAAGTATACCTTCGGTCCTGGGAGAGATGCCAAAAGCTCGTTACTTGTCTCCAGATTTACTACATGGGAATAATGTGGAAAAAACTCACGGCTTTTAAGATTTAAACTCAGCAGCATATCAAATTTATTCTTATATGGTATACTTGTTCATGACCTCTAGTCTTAAGAAATTCTGTCATGTTTGAAAACTAGTCCCTAGTGAAGCCGGTATCAATGTTAATAGCTAAGAGGTCAATGCAACTGCTAAACAGTTTGTATTACTGTCAGGGTGGTCATGAAAACAACACCTGCTGCATGAGCACTTGGCAGCTGGGTCAACAGGCACTGTGGGAATTTATCAATTTAGGGGGCCACTTGCATAACACTTTGACTGATGAATTGGGAAAGACTGGCTTACTGGGCTAAAGCTGCTCTATTATGTATGACTTTCTTTAGGATGGCAGAGGCTTCCCTGCAGGCTCCAGAAAATAAGCAAAAGATAAACTGAGCTGTTTTTTCCTTATAAAGCGATAAGAAAGTGAGAAGGCCTTAATAGCCAATGCTAGAAAGACTGAGAAAAAGGGAAAAAAATCCCCAACCAAAACAAAAACTTTTACAGTCAGTGAGCTGTGATGTGATTGAAAAAAATCCTTAAGTTTTTCCATCGTGGTTACAAAGGAGTTTTTGTGAAGTATTTCTGTAAAGTGAAACTCTCTAGACTGGTATTCGCAAAAAGCTCTAATTTCTCTTTAGTGTCTCTTATGGGAATAGTAACTGCATGTGGGTTGGTAAATGAGATAAGAATTTTGCATGCTCTGGCTAAACTAAACATAATTAGACATTAATTCTGGCTTTCCATTCCCTCAAATGACTTAAGGGATAGTAACTTTCTGAACAGAAAGAAATCATATGGCCCACCTGGGTTGGTGAGAGTATTCACCAACAAAATTGGCTCATTCTACAGAGAGTTTCCAGTAGTAGCTTCAGAGTATATCTATAACCCATCAGAACTGAGTATCTTGATGCAGATTAGTCTAATACCGTATGTTTCCGAGTTCCTATTTCCACAGTAATTAAAGTCTCCAAGAGCACTACGCTTTCATAAATGCTATTCTTCTATCATACCACAAACACTCTTGATTCATACTAAAAAAAAAATCACCGATGTTTTTGTAAAGAGCCCGAACAATGTCAAAATGAGGCATGACCCTGATATTGTCCCTTAGTGTTTGAAATCTGTCTGTTTGGAAATACTCTCTGATAGCGGAAATCCCAGAAGGTGATGATGGAAAGGATGATAAGCGGAATTACATACCCTGGAGGGGCATGAAAGAGGGGTGAGGTGGTTTGAATCAAGTTCAAGTTTCAATCCAACGGAAAGCAGCTATTCTGGCTGTTGATATGAAACATATTGAAATCCAGATCTATAAGGTGTTATGAGGAGAGGAAGAGGAAATCTTCTTACGTGTGCAAGGACATTACTTAAGCTCTGCCCTCTTGCGTAAAGATCACCTGCTGGCTCCAGTGAGCCATCCTGGGCAAAAGAATTATTTGTCCCCTTTGGAATCACGGCATCAACAGTGTCAAACACTTAAAACTTCACAAGGCATACAGCACTGCGTGACTGCCCTGGGTTTACTCTTACCTTTTAAATGGAAATCTCTTGCATTATCCTTCAGTTTGAGTACTCTTCTCTGAATCTCATTTCATCTATAATTTGCTTAGAGATAGAAATGATCACAATAGAAATAGTCTAAAAGAAGACTTACAAAGCCATATTATGGCTGTTCTGCCACCTTCCAAAGTTTATTTTCATACTTCTTGATCTCTCCCTGTCTATGGTTTTCGAAGAGCAGCTGGTAATAATGTTTAAATTACAGCTGATATAAACCTATCAACAAATCTTTCTTATTTAAATACGCACTTTTAATACTGTTGACAGCTGATTTTCTCCTCTCATCATGCTAGGAAATGAGTACTTCTTCTTTTCTAATGTGTTTGTCTCCTGTTTTCTCTGTTACTGACTAACCAGAATATTTGGACCTATACGCGTTTTCTATATCACTGTTTACCTAGTTATTTTTCCCATGCATTCATCAATGGTTTTGTGATTGATATTAGTATGTATTTGTAGAAACAGAAAGCAAGACAGAAAAATTAGAAAGTAGAAAAACAGAAAATGAAAAGGATATCTTTTTTGGTCACAAAGACTATTTATGGAATGCTAGTATTTGCACTTGTCTTCAGGACATCTGACTAACCCTACCTATTATTCGAGAAGTACGTAAGTCTTTCTCCCTATACTTTCTCATTAGTTCCTAACCCTGGAAAGTAGTTTACTTGTGATAACGTTTTTTTGATAATCGTCAAAGAATGGATCTATTTTTCAGAGGCAGTTTTAACTTAAGAAATTCTTCTTTTGTCTGCTAGTTTAACTAATTTGCCTAATGCTGGTTTTATGTGTTTGTAATTCTTAGGGTTTCACATATCCTCTCCAGTCTCAAAGCTAAATATGCTGTTACCTATATTCTTCGCTCTACTCCATTTTGGTCATAGGTAGTATATTTGTATTTTGCAGCACCTCACATCCTTGCGTTTTACATTGATTTTTAACTTTTCTGTTTCTGATTTATCAGTTCATTGTCTAAGACAATGTAGTGTACTAATGTATCTTTGTAATAATCTTGTTACAAAGAGAAGGATTATTTAATTCTGTGCTTTTGATGGGAGGCTATTTAGTTATTGATGTGAATTGTTTGGAGGAACTGAACAAAAATTACCTGTGGTACCTTGAATTCTCTGTTTCAAACTGCCTTGATGATGGAGGGATTCAGGACCTCTGTGTTGATTTTATTTATCAATTTGTCATGTATCACCTCAGTTTAACACCTCATTTTTATTACATGTGAAGGATTGTTTTAGGATAGGACTTTCCCGTTGCTGAGTATTGAAGACTAACGCAAAGTGTTCTCTGGATTACCCTCATCCTCTGATCGTCGCTGTTTTAACCTGCCCACTTCGTATGAATTTTCTTCCACTGCTAGCAATAGCCCAGTGGGAGGTTTCTTTCTTAAGCCATATTTGAGGCAAGGAAATCAGGGTCATGATTATGTTTGAGAACAACTTTGATAATGCAGTAGTTTTCTACAAAGATCATAAGGAATAAAATCCTGCATCTTCATGTAACATTTATTATTTAGAATAAAATAATAAATTAATAAGCTTGCAGCAGCTTACAGATGACCACTAGCAGAAGACGACTGGGTTTTGCGTTAAGTTATTAGTTTCCAGCAAGGGGCTACCACAAGGAATGATAATTCTGTTCTTTTACACTGCCCCATGCATGGAAGGCTCTCTGCAAATTGATGAGTCTGCCAGGGGCCACCTCTCACAGCGTTTTGTTAGTTAATAATGAATTTCTAAGATGTGACAAATCAATACTTTGATGACTTTATTTATACTTGATGCTCATAGCCCACCTGTAGCATCTTCATTCTGTGTTCTAGAAAGCTTACTGTGCTAGGGTTTAAACCTATAATTGATTTATTTTTATGGTGCATACCATGGGGAAGACATTAAAAGGACCAACAAAAGATTAGCATGCAAAAAATATCAGCATGTAAATAACAATATTTTGTTAATAAAGCTTTACATGAATGTTTGCCAAATCCATGGAATTTTTAAATGGTTTACATGTATTAGCATGAAATGGTAAAAAGAGCTGCAATGCGGTTTTGTGGAAGTAACTCATTATCTTTCACTTAAAAGCCTGCAATCGTGTGAGATTGAAAAACAAAAAAACTCAAAACTTTGCCTGAATGAAAATTATCCCGTGTTTCTAAGAAGCATTACCAAAAACTACGTCCTTTTGCCACAGTCTGTTTAATTTCAACTGTGTGCCAATTTACAAAAGTATTTTATAGTTTTCTGGTTACTTTCACCAGTAACCAAACACAGTCTGACCCTTTTCCATACATGAAAACAGCCAACCGTGAGTGCAGCGATGGGAGGTCTGGCCTTTCAGGTATGTCAGCTGAAGACCACCCTACTGGAAGAGGTAACAAGAACAAAAAGCCGAGGTCAAATGAGGCAGCCCCATGTAATTAGATACTAATAGTGGATTTAGGGTGTAAAATTCACTTAAAACCATACACCAACAGACTAAACAATCCCAGGAAGAATGGCAAGTTTTGTTCTAAAAAAATGTTTTTAATACCAGAAAGCATGAATAAAACATACATAATAACCTTGACTGACAGATGGCACTAACCTGCAGTAACATCTGCTTCCAAATTATGTGCTCTAGGTTTGGGATAGTATAATTATAAAACACTGAAACTCTACTGTAACTTCCAGTACAGTGTACATCCTATTTAATGAACTTATGATTGAATTAAGTTGCTGTCCTAATAACAATTTTTAGAATTTAAATTCTGACAAGAACATAAATTCCTCTCTTAAACAGTCGACAGCAAAACCAAAAATGCAAGCCTGTCTGTATGTGGTGCTAATGGGGAAACATGTCGAAGTAGATGCTGAACAAATAGGCAGGTGCTCTTGCAGCATATGATGGGGTCAAAGTAATCAATATGACAAGCTTCATTTCTGTTGGCCGTTTCATTTTGTGTTAATTGCTGATGCTTTTGCAGGGTGAATGTGGTACCTTTACATGCCACCGACTTGGTCTGATAGAGCACCAAGACACGTCATGAAGAAAATGCTGTTTCTCCAGCTAAAGTGAGTATCTGCCAGTCATCATCTCTTATTTTTGCTGGGGCCCCTGGGTCAAGCTGGGGACCCACTTTTTGCAGTCCTTCCAGATTCCCTAATAATTTTCGTAGCTCTAGCTGCTCTGCAAAGAACCTGAAAGTGATCACATCTCAAGAAACTCTGGTTTGATGATTTTCATTTATCCTCATTTTAGAACTGGTAAATTAATCTAAATAATTAAACCAATCATATTAATTCTGTGTCTTATAAATAATTTGAGTGGGATTTATAAGCCTTTTGGAAACAGTGCTTTAAGAACTCTTAAAGAATTCAGTGTATTTTTGGCACACAGTCCAAGGGCAGAAGGTTTCCCTCCTTGGTGCTCGAAACCTCCCCAGGGAGAGACACGTAAATGCAGGGGTATGGAAGGATGTTGAAAACTAGTAAGCAGTGACAATTCACACCCACTGAGGATTCGGTCCTCTGTATTATTCTCTGTTTGTGGTATCTCCTATACAACGGAAGAGATGGCTGGGAGAGATGGAATGTGTCCCTTAGAGCTTATTTATGGCAAAACTGAAATTGAGGAAGTGAGACGGGACCTGACCCAGGATGGCTTGTCCACTGGCTAGTACTGTCAGATTATTTTCTGTAGTAGCTTTTCAGTATACAGAGTAGATATTGTCAGCCAGTACTGACCTTTTGAGCCAGCTCCCATTATGCACTGTCCCACCATGGTGGCAGGTAAGGAAGCAGTAGCGCTGGGGAGAATTCCAGCATCTGCCTTCCCTTGATGCTGCGTAACCTCTGTGGTACCTACAAGTCATTTGGCTTCAGAACTACCAGGAGCATCTTTTACCTGTACTGGCCCATAATGGTTCCACATTAAATATGTCTACACTTCTATGAAAACATGCAAAGAATGTGAATTTAGGTGGGAAGGTGGGCAGCGTTTAGCATAATGTCAGTGGGTAAAGATTTCCAGAAGTCAGTGTTGGCTACACCACTGTTGTTCTGACATTCACTTTCTGTGAGACAGTTATTACTTTTAGTGAACCTATTCTGCTTGCTGCTGATGTACATTTGCTTTTAGGAAGCCCCCTGCATTGAGAATTTCCCTTCTTATTGAGTGTCAGTATTGCGTAATTCAGCTGCATTGGTTTTTAACCTGTTGAATGAAAGACTGATGAAATGCGATGCTCACCTTTTTGGGTCAATGATCTTGTAGAGTTTTCCGCTGTGAGGCTGTGTCATACTTTTACTGCTTGATAGTATGTAAATCTCACCTGTTAAAGAAACCAATGCACTAAATTAGTTCTCCTTTCCTAAGACGTCGAATACACGACTTTTGTGATCTAGCCGTATTTGCAAGGTGAGATTAAAAAAACTTCAGAAGAAACACTCATCGCTGAAATATATAACAGAATCATTGCTATTTGAAAATTTAAAGAAGCACTTTCTCCAAATTGATGCAAAAAGCATAGAATGTGAAAGATACTTTATCATGAACATTTTTTGTTTCATATTGTATAGAATTGGTTGAACAAATAAAATTGGGGAGGGAGAAGAGGGGGATCGGTCTGCTCATGCAATATCTTTACCCCTTAAGTCTGTAATGTTGGGAATAAAAACAAGTATATGACATATCGTGTCACAGTGAGTGACACACAGTTCACAGAATGTGAGAGACAGTGAGGACCTTTGCCCTTCCAACAAGCTGTTCTTTTCTCGGTTCTTCTTACAGGGCTGCTAAGGTGTAGCTGAGAGCAGTGTAGACAGCTTTGGCAAAGGAAAGACAGTTTTTAGATTTCTTCTTCTTAAACATTTACTATAATTTTGAATAGTTCAGCAGGCATTACCAATAAGGCTTATGATTTAATAACATAATTTTTTTTTCTATTTACCTAATTCGTCTTCACCAAATCCCAAGACAGGGCCTGAAAAGAAACCTCTACATGAACCAGTGTTGCCAAGACAGAGGGGTTTCTCTTGCCACTGTTTGGTTGCAGGACTCTGTTGCAGTGTTAAAAAATTTCTATATTCAAAAACACATAAAGCAAATTGTTATATTACATTTTGAATAGAGACGTTTTCACTGTCCAGATAAATAAGTAAACACTTGCTGCAAGGAGCTCCATAGATACATGTGTGCAGTTCATCATCTTATGATTTCCTGCCTGTTGTTTTTCAGATGCTTAAAAAGCACAGCATTTCCCTTCCTGTCATTCAAACGTTGCAAAACTGGGTTCAAGCTATACTATATAGCCATTTGTGAATACTGAGCTATATGGCATGGGAAAACTATGCCCATTCATTAAAAAAAAAAATGCATTTTGCTCCATCAGTGATGTTTCCATAAAACCCCAAAAGTTGTCAATGTCTTATCAGTTAGACCTGTTTGGGAAACAGTTTCATGATTAACATTTATTCCCATCATAATGTAAATGACGCATGCAAGCGTTTGTAGATCTAAAGTCTTAAGAGTGCCGCCATGTGAGTGTCTCTCTCTGTACTTTTTTCCAAGGATCAGGTATGTTACATATGTCGCCATTCATTAGAATGCAGTGCTATTTTATTTCCAAATCTAGAATTCAGTCTGCATTGTCACACCTCTAAATTGGCAAAGTGACACAATACACAAGACTGTTGGTGTTCCTTTATACAGGAAGCCCAATAACTAAATATACCTTATATGCGTTTTTGTTTGAGAGTGAGTTTTAAGAAACCTACCCATTGCGGTCTCCAAATACATAACTTCCATAGAGTCTTTCCGACTGGCAGCCTCGATAGACAAATCCACCAACCAAGGATCCACTGCTGAATGGTTTGAATTCTAAAAGTGAAGGCTCGCTTTCTAAAAAGGAACTACCATAGCATTAGATCATATGAAGTTTCATATTTCGATTCACATTTATGAAAATGTTATTACTTCAAGAAAAGAGGTTAATTCCATTTAAACATTCTTCAAAATTCAAGATGTGTTGCCGGAAATGAAACATTAAAAAAAAATCAGAAAGGCTGTTTGTGAAACCGTCGGTTAGGGATTCAGATAGGAAAGGCTATAATTGCTTTCTTCCACGTGCATGAGCTGGAAGAATAGAACTATATAAATATTAGGTCAGGCTTTCATTGAAGTTGATGTGATTACTGCTGTTAACTTTTACGTGTCAATACAGTCTGCAGAATGGACCTCCTGAACTTCGGAAATACCATTAAACCCCCTTCACTGTAAAGTCCTTACAGTATCTAAGAGCAGAAATGCCAGTGATTTTCAGCAGAACTTGTTTTCAAAGCTTTTCAATGGTTTGAGAAACTCTTTCAAAATCACAGTTTTAAGCATGGTATGTGTGTTACGTCCCATAGAACACTAGTATCACTGGCCATAGTTTCATGTGGTAATTTATTTTATGCTGCTGTTGTAGTTGCAGTTCCTACATTTTTTTTTTTTTTTTACGAAACTGCAGAGTTTAGTCATATCAAATAATGTCTTCAAGGAACTTTCAGTGTAAATGTTCCTATTCATGCAATCAAATGCTGCTTAGGGTAAAAGCAGGCTCAACTTGACATGCTAACTGCATAGTTTTAAATTAAAGTCACAGCCAATAGACATTTTTGTTTTATAGGAACTTTGTTGTTTTCTTTTTTAAGTGGGAGAGATATCTGCAAATCTTTGATAAATGAATTTCCCAGATTATTATACAAGGGTAAGAGCTGAAATTTTATGTGGGAGTAAAGGATGATGAGCTCTTTTTATGGAAGCGATTGACCCACAACCTAGTATTAATATTGGCAAGCTGTTCTGGATAGACACAATATTGCTTAGTTTACTCTGCAATAAAGATGCAGTCAAAATTCCATTGCAGCAGTGGTTTACCAAATATTATTCTTCGGTTTGGCTTTTATAAAATGAACACAGAAAATACATGCAATAACTAATGTAGAACAATTGCATTACACTATTGTACCAGCCAGCACAGCTGCTTTGCTTTTGAGTAAAGTACAGGTTGGAGAACTAGGGATGCGAATAAAACCAGAAAATGCCACGTTCCAGGAGATAGACCAGTTTTTGATGCCTTTACACACCTTTGGCATTTATGATCTTTTACCACCATGAATTTACAAGCTGCTAAACGGTCAACCAAGGTAGATGATAGCTCAGAGTAACCGTCACCCGGCTTGCCTGAACTAGCAAGTGATCTTAGTATCAGAGTTAAACGTGAAACTAAAATTGTGACTGACAATCATACTGATTCAGAAAGCACATGAAACACTTTAAAATGTTAAGTCCCTAATTGAGTATGTTTATCTTTTTGCAATCTAATCTAAACTAGTCATTTATTATGAAGTAGTAGCACAGTGCATTTTTTTAAGTTTTTCATTTTTAGTAACATCTAAACAGAGCTCAGTCATTTCCCTGTTTGGTTGTGGTCTGTTGTTGTCTATCTCACTTTTTCCATTATAGGAGGCACATTACATGTGGTTTCCATTCTGTATCTTAAAAGGTTATTTGTGAATGGCTAAGAATACATTTTCATCGCTTCCTGATATTACAAAATCTTTTCTTTATGAGCCATCATACGCAGCAACAGTGAGATCTTTGGCAGACTAGCAACTGGCATACTTCTTAAATCTTATTTACATAATTCTACACCAACAAGAACAAAGTTGTGTCATTTAAATTTTGTTTTGTCTTGCATCTTTTATCTGCTTTACCGTACTTTTCATAAGTTCTATCTCTCGTAGGTTACCTATCCTGTCTATGCAGTAAGTTACCTATCATGCCTATACAGTCAGTCCTTTATTTATTTTTTTCTGCTTTCTATTTATTATTCCATGGGCATAAAACCCGACTGTTCCCAGTAGCTTTACCCTGTCTGGAACTTACCATAGTCTTTACCCTTTATTATTTGTAAGATTCTTGCTGAAGATCTGTTCTTTCCATTAGAATCTGAGCAAAGTATAGTTAAATTGATGTTTACATCTGTTGGGTGGCGGTCCACAGCACATCTGTAAAACAAAAAATAGAAGAAAATCCACGAGATAGATGAGCTCATAATGAATGATTGTCTATCGATAGTATGAAGCATCACATTTTGCAGGATTATTGTTTCTTTGTGGTGCCTACTCATTTGAGGGACGTATTTCATACTGAGCCAAAACATGAGAGAAGTGCGTCAGGTTTGTATGTAAGAGATAATATACCTTTCTCATCCCTGCACCATTTTTTATATAATGTGTAGTAAAACTATTTTTTCCCAGTGATAAAACGTACTCTGCTCAATAGCACCTGAAATGAATAGTGCTTTAACCAAGCTAAATGAGCTGACTTATATGGTGTAGGAATTTTTGACTGTTAAAAAAGTCCAAGAATCAGCTCCTTATCTGAATGACTTGACTTTCTGAATTTTTTCAAACCATGACTTTAAATGTCACTTCAGTACTACCACCCACCTAATTTGCTGAATTATGTTTTGTTTAGTTAAAGCATTGTTCTCCTCCTTGTTATTGTTTAGATATCACCAGATGTTCTCATTTGTTTTCCACATGCCTTTTTTTTCTCAGTCAAGATTCTACTGCTCTAATTTCTCAGATTCCCATCTCAGTTGTATTTTACCAACTCTCCGCTTTAAGTTCTCTTCTTTCATAGAGGTAATCATTTTATTATTCCTTAAAACCAAAAATCCTGTACTTTCTGTCATTTCAGACTTGCAATAGTTGTGCATTCTCTTCTCCTTCCCCTTTGCCAATGTACGTTTGTTTCTAACTGGGACATGTGTGTGCAGGTGGAGGAGTGGAAGTTTTAAAAAGTTCACAAGTGCCCTTATTATTAAAATTTTTTTTACCCGACTGTATAAAAGATTTCTGGTTGAAAACAGTATCTGCTCCAGAGTAATTCCGTTTAATTGTAACTTACTTACCGGCCTGGATTGTGGAGTCCATGTGCAAAAATCTCAGGAGGTTGGTTTGTGCTATTAAAATGTGGGTTGCTCCGTGGTATGGAATAAGGGACATTGCACAGGTCAGTATTTACGTCGAGGCGCAATACAGAACCTGTAAAATCACTGAGAAAGTTGGAGGATAAAATAATTGTTTTTTAAAAGTATTTTACTGGTGGATTTAATCCATATAATACTACAGTGAACCAGCAAAATAAACCACCCACTTTACTGACTAATCACGTCTAGATAGGTTTTATGGTACATGCAAGTCCAAAGAACAGTAGCAGAACCTGTCAAAGATTCAGTTTGGCCAGTATGTTGCCTTGGTATGTGCATACTAGAACGCCTCTGACCATGCTGTTGGGAAGCAACGTGATAATAAGAGCAACTTTCCATGCATCAACATTGTTTTATGACTTCAAACATGAGGCTATTAACTCTTTTATACTGTACCTCCTCTAGAGTAACTATGGATATAATCACTATGGATACTACATAATGCTTTTTGCTAACACTTTGAATCCTGCTCTGGTATTCAAGGATTTCTAGTCACAGTACAATCTAAAGATTAATTATACATTAACTAAAAACAAAAAAGAAAGTAATTGTATTGGTTGAACGGAGATGTTGGCATTAGTAAAATGTTTTGCCTTACATTCATGATTTGTGGTGGAGGAAGGAAGAAGGACAAGAATGTAGAAGGAGTAGAAGAGCATCAAAACTATTTACAAACATGAATAGATGTGATTCCTTTCTGTCTTTCTTCATCATGAATCTCTTTCAGTTTCCCCTTATTTTGCATTAATTTCAAATCAAGTATTAGAATTGCTCTCTGGTCTTGGTTTCAAGTATATCTTTACTGCAAAGGGCAGGAGCACCTGCTATTCTGCTGAGCCAACGAGGCCTTTTGAGCATAGAAACTCCTTTTGGGTCTATAAAAGCTCAGTACCACACTTTCTCTAAATTAAGGTAAATGTTGCAACTGTAACAGAGCATAATGAAACAGAGGGAAAAAGCAGGTTGAGAAAATTGTGTAGGTAGAGCCAAAGTAGGATTGCTTCATATGTCCTCCAGACATTCACCTAAGTGATACAGTGTTGTTGTTGACTCTGGTATGCGTAGACACTTTTTTAGAATGTTTGCTCAATAAAGTTGTCTTGTTCATAGAATAATAGTTTGGAAAAAAGAAGTCTAACCTGTGCTTAAATACAATTGCATCTACTGGGGAGGCCTCCAATATTTAAAGAGTTTGATAGCACACAACTACAAGAAGATGTATTTAAGCAGTAAGACTGTTCTGAAAATCAGCAGTTTGCTAAACCCAGGCACTGAAACTAGTGGGATTATGTAGTAAAGGAAGGGGGTCACTTTTGATTCTGACCCCAAATACTGTGCAAAACCAGAAGACAATAATAGAAGTCTATCGATTGGTAGTTTTTGTACCTTAAACCGTCCATCTCCTCCATATCATCTAGAGTGATCATGCCATCTCCAAGAAAAATGTACAGGAAACCATCTGGGCCAAACAGAAGCTGTCCTCCTAGGTGTTTTCGATGTAGTTCTGCTACTTCTAAAAACACTCTTGCTGTTCTCATATCAACTTGGTGTGGATTTTTCCTGCAATACAAAGATATGAACACAGTTTTCACAGTTCATTATCATTGCTCTTCATTCTAAAAATAAAATTGAGTCATTCAAATTAGACTTTAGGATGTGGATGTTGTAACTTGGTGGAAAGATGTCAAACAATTATTTCTGAGAAATTTCAATTTTCCAACATTCACAAAAAATATTTTGCTGCCTATACACAATAAGTAGGAAATAACTATAATTAAAAAATGACAGAATAAATAAAAAGTCTTAAAAAGAATAAACCAGTGTATTTACTGGTGCTCCAAAACTACTGTTTGAAATAAAGTCAGCAATAATTTTTCTGCAAGTGCCCAAGTATACACGTTGTAAATCTGATAGTTCATTTTGGAAGTAGGAAACACTAAAATGAAAAGGTTGCTGAGAAATACAGAATTTGTGAATTTTAGACTTCTACCGATACCTGGATACTGTGTATTCTACAACCCTAAGGATGTGGTCATGAGGTCCAATAGCCCACCGTTCTTGGTTGGTGGTATAAGACACATACAGCTTTCCATTTTTCTTGTAATTGGGATGGAATGCAAGGCTTAACAGTCCTCTTTCATCTCCTCCCTGCAGTCAAATGAAAAACACAAAGAATTGTGAAGTTAATTATGTTCTTTATTGTGTTTCAGCTGGAACCCAAAAAAAAAGTTTCTTTCTTGTGGATAATCTTTGCCCAAACTCTTTTATTTCTTTCCTGACTACTGCACAAAAAGGATTATAAAACATTTCACTTTAGGGAACTCTTTAAGAGTTAGAAGACGACAATTGTCTTATGTAGTTATCTATGCACAAGACTCTTACGCCACTTTTGTGGAGTGATTTGTGTATGTAATCTTCGGGAAGCCATGAAGACAAGTTTAAGTGCTGTGAAGGATTCTTTGCTGGGTTACTAGGTTGCTTGTAATTCGTAGAAGACAAATAAAAAGGTCTATAATCAGCAGTCACTTCTAATCCAAGTATCCAAAACCTAAAACACAGTGCTGGCTGCCAACTCCCACTGTCTTGGCAATATGTTTAGAAAACAGTTAAATTGCTTGTGTAATATGTAAACCTTTGTTTTACCCTGGAGGCAGCAACATCAGTTGTCACAACTATGGTGGTCTGTTCATCATAGCTAGTATACTGTAGGTAATAAGCAGCCTTGGTCTCTGCGCAGAGAAACCATAGTTTTACATGTGGTCCTTCAATGGAAAGGGTTTTGTTATTTTTTAAAATAAAAATAGAAAAATCTCCGAACAACTTTCTTTTGTTACTATGTTTGCCACAAAGATTAGTACGGTTATATGTTAAGCATCAAATCCATGTAATGTACTGTGACAATGCAAATACCCTGTGTACTTAAATAGAAAGCAATTTTCTCTTTGGCTTCTAAAAAGGTATGTAATATTACTATGCCTAAAATTGTATTTGCATAAATGAAGAATAAAACTTAGATTCATGTGTTGCTCTTGAGGTAATACAGGGGAGAGAAGCTGAGGCATAGAAATGAAGAGAGTATATAATTAGGAATTCAAATTCAATTCATATATATGATGATTCACAAGCTGATAGCTGTTTTGGAGTTTAGCTCAGGGTTTGCCAACCTTTCCAAACGAGTGACTCTGTTGTAGATTCAAGTGCTCCAGCTCTGCACCCATAAGGAGACAACGTTTTGCAACTCTAACCACACCCATGATAACTAATTATGAAATTTTAAATTATAAGCTTTTAAAGTGCATTTGCAATTCAGAGTGATGGATGGGCCTGTCTTCCTGTTGAAAGACGTCCCACAAAAGGCCTAATTGGGAAAGTGCACAGCTTTAATTTATTTTAATTCAACGTGATTGCCATACTTCCTTTTTAGTCACAACCACCAAAGAGAAACCTGAGTCAGAAATGGAGCTGTAAATAGGTCAAGAGATTTCCATACAAAGAGATATGTACAGTGAAATCTGGATCCTTCTAATTCAGAGGCAGCCAAAATTTGCTAGTTTGTTTGCTAGAAAAATTTAGTTTCAGGGGGTTATCAGAGAGGTTAGTTTTGAAAGTCTAGTTAGAGCTGCCAAATCAGTTGCAGTCATCATGGATGAAGGGACTGGTAATCTAGCTCTTTCTCCTTTACGAGCCAAAAATAATTCTGCAGCTGAGTCTGAACTGATTGTAGATATTATTGTATGAGTTTCTAAGAGTTTTGACCAAGTTGCTCTGATAAAGTCTGAAGCAAAGGGAGGCAAATCAGTTGCTTTGGGAACAGTAAGGCATATTTTAAAGATTCTTGATGAATGATTCTATCTGTTGTGCCCAGACAAAGACAGTCCTATTTCTTCTCCTGAGAGATGAGTTCAACTCATTTAAGGGCCCAGGAATGTCAATGAGTCACACTAGGCCTGCCACTCAAGGTGAGTTATTGAAAGTATGCGTAAGAAAAGATCTTTCTGTTACTAAGCTGAAGATGTTATTTAGCACTTGATGTCATGGGAGCAGTCTCAGTGTGAAAGTGAAGTTGTTGAAAGCATAAACAGGTGAAAATTAAATCAAGAGCTTTTAAAGAAGTACACACGAAGGAAGAATTTGACAAATGAATGAAACACGGGACCTGCAAGGTAGGAAGTATGGCAAGTTGTATTCATAGGATCAGCAAGTGTTTCTACTAATTGCAGTCTTGCATGATTCTATTAAAATGCAATATATTACTCTTTGTAGAATGTATCTATTGCTTCCTGAAAAGTCACGCTGCTTTCTGTTTTTCAAAGAAAGCCAGACACACTATGTTCTAAAAAGTCTATTTACTCTTGCATTTAATAAAAACATTGGAAATATCCCTCTAAGATACTGAAATCAGCGTGGCATCAAGCCATTAGTTGGCTTATGGTCAACTAGAAATCCAGCCGGGTTTTTCCATACTTATTTTTTTTGAGTTAGGAAAACAATCGTTCATGTGTACTTTCAGCTTTATCACTAACTGGGAAACCTGTTGTTTCCAATTAAATCACTGCCACAACTTCCATAGCTTTTGAAATGATCTCTATGGTGCCAGAAAGTATATAGTTTTATGTAGCGTTATATCTCTTGTGTTATGGGGTAAACTGAGAGATATCCAGCAAAATCCCTTACGAGCAGTCATTTCGGTACCGTCAAACCGAATAATTATCTACAAAATTTCAAAATTTCAGATTTTCCCTATGGAATAATCCTCGCTTTTGTTTTTTATCAACGGACTTTTGATGTCTACTGTGAAACCAGCATCCCAGGTTTTATAGTCTTGTCTTCTAGATACCATGTGTCAAATATCTATATCTTTCTCTTGGCAGCTTAGTAACTTCTTGTCATCCTTTTCTTTTTAAGTTTCCCCTTAGATGAAACCAGCAGCAACCAACTGTAGATGACATAGTAGCTTGTACGAGATTCTGCACTACGCAATTTGACGGAATAACCATTAACATTTATCAGTTGTATAAGGAAGGGCAAGAAGAACGAGACGAATCTTTGTATTCCATTGGGGTGTCTGTTGAAGACAAAGAATAATAGTTGGCTCAAATGAGTCTTAATTACCTAAACATTCTGTGGACAGGGGCAAATGTGAAATGGCTATCGTAACTAAACCTGGAAGGTCACGCTTCCGATGTCTGCCTGTGCAGCTCTTTAGCTTGAACGCTCCCATCTTCTACTCTCAGTAATTGCACGTTTTGCACCAATACTACACTTGGTTCAAACCTGATTTTCCTTGGGCCAGGTTATAAGCTCTAGCTAAGGAGTTCCATGAAAGGAAAAAGATTCCTTTAAAAAATGGTTTGGTGTAGTTTAGGACCACAAGCGTGAAAATAATTTAATCAGAATTATATTATCTTAAGTCAGTACAAAGCCAAGTAAAGATTAATTGTATGCATTAAACTTAAAGCGTTTCTTTACTTTTCATTTTTAAATAGTTGGTGAGGTACCTTATGTCGGTTCTAAAAGTATATTACACCAGGAGGTGTTCTCAACTGAAGTATATTTCTAATATTTCTTTTTGCATTGTAGTTTCTGTTGTAATATATTTTCACTTGGAAAAATATGAAATAACTGCACAATATTATCCACTTTGTAGTTTGACTAACACCAAGAGGAGTAATTGTTGCACGTGAATACTGGATTTTTATAGAAAGGTGCTGTTTTCACATAAACTCTCCTTAGAAGTGGGCTCTACTTTCAATCTATATGTGTCCAAATGTACTCTGGTACATATATGTGCATTGTATATAATATCTCTGATATTATACACAGAAGTATTATTATATTATTGAGGTATTATACTTTTTCTATAATACAGAAACATATGCTGCCATTTCATTATGTCAATATATATGTATTATTTCCTATAGTAAATATAGAGAAATACATGGGAATGCCTTAACTAGTATTATTAACTATTTCATTTAAAATAAATAATATTGTAAGCATGACCCTTAATTAGGTAACCTTAGTAGTAATTAATTTTTGTAAGCAAAACCAGACATGACCATTTATTTCCATTACTCTGTGTGGCTTAATAGTAAACAATGTAAGTAGCAGATTCTGAGTTTTCCTTTAAAATTGATTTCACAGTTCACTCACTCATATAAAATAGCGGTATTTATACTTAACAGCTTTTTCATCTGGGCAATCCCACTGTCATGTTGGAAATGAGTAGCAATCTTTTTTAAAAAGGGCTGTGTTTAAAATATTCAAGGGTCATTTGTGACTTAAAATATTAACTCTAATGTAATGTCTTTATATCATTTGTTTTCATCTATTATTATAGAGCAAATGCTGGGTAACTTGTTGAGGTAGTATGATCACTCTTAATTTAGTTTACTTCCTACGTAGTAAATGCCATAACTAATATGCATTACCACGTGTTTGATCTTAAGGGGTTTTATTTGTAAAAAACATGGGGAAAGGGGTCGTGAAACATCTAAAATCTCTTATCAGGCAGTACCATATGAACTCTTCAGAAAGGGATTTCTAATTAGGAGATCCCAAAAGAATCCCTGCTTATTTGAACCTTCCTTTACCGGATCTTACTGTAGGGCTGCAGATCAATGTCAGGTATTTCTCTCGGCAGGAAACATTTGCCTAATCAACATGTTTTGGAAATTTGGCCCCAGCACAGTAGAGAAACTTGACTACAGCAGAAGTAGAAACTAGCAAAAGGTCCGCTGCGAGGACACACCTTGCCTTTCAAAGCTGCATCCACGATTTTGAGAACCACAAGGGGGAAGTGCCTCTGACAGGTGAAAGGGGACAAAAAATTCCGAATGAGAAAAGCAGAAATCGATTGGGCTGTAGGTATGGGACAGGAATAAAGCTCCTATAGACCTCTTGGGTGTTGAGAACTCAAGTGCTTTGCTATCTGAACATCTGTGGGGCCTGAGGCCCCTGGCAAGGGAAGAATTTGTAACATAAGACATTTACCTTAGGGAAAAATAATTACACTGATGTCATGGCTCAGTATAGTAGGCATACTAGACCCTATCTCCAAAGCATTTCCTTTTTGCTGTTCTACTGCAAAGCGTCTTTTTTTTTTTTTTCCCTCATTTATAAAGGCCTTGGCAGTTATCTAAGTATTTTTTTAAAACATTTTAAATATTTTTAACTGATTTTAACAAATGCACTATTTTAATACTTCACTTAAAAATACTTTTAGATACAGGAATGCTTTACAATTAAATTTATACAGGAAAAAATACCTAGTGGGCCATACTTGGGATTTAAGCACAAATCCTACTGAAGTTAGAGGTGGTTTTTGTTCAGTTAGATGCAGGGCAGGATTTGGCTGAAAATCATTGATGGCCAAAGTGCACCCATCACAAAGTTGTCTGCTCTGATGTCTGCAGTGATATTTAAATGCTCATGTCTTTTACAGGACAACGGAACTCACAATAAAGTAATGACGTCCCACTCCTTGAGTGCCCAGTGGGTCCAAAAGTCAGACCTATCAAAAGGTAGTAAGAAGGTGATTCGTAAGACCAGTTCTGCATGGATTTTGAATGGGGCTTCTCTGCACTTGGGGAAAAGTCAGAGTACCTATTCACAGGAATTACACACACATATTTATTATGCAGTGTAATTTTCCAGCAAAAGAACTCTGGAGTGGTCGTAACCTGAGCAGAAATAAATAAAAAAGGTTTGAGATCTAAAGATAGCACTGGAACTTAAAACCTAATTCTATTTTTCTACTTGCCTCTGTTGCAGCAAAGACAAAATTTTGACATGGCCTCGATCATTTTTTCTTTTCCTTACCTTCATAGTCCTTTGAAGGTACCAGTCACTAAATGCAGGACCTTTCACTTCTAGTCCTAGTCCTCTATACTTTTTTTTTAATTCCTCAACCCCAGATTTTGCTGTTCTGCTGGGCGAGACTTTAGTTTAATCCAAATGACAATCCTCGTCCCCTGACAATACAATTCTTTCTTCCCGTCCTCCTAAAGAAAGGATAAGAAGCTTATAAATGCAGATGCCAACCCAACACAAGCCCACAGCTTGCCTCCTTCACACTCTCCTAGTAAGCCATGAATCCTGCTTTGACAACTCGCCCAATTATTGGTTAGAAGCAGCTAAAAGCCTTGAGACTGCCAAGAGTCAGCCAATAATTGAGAGGTTTTGGGCAGAGTGACATACGACTGTGAGTGTGCTTGCAAGGAGGTGGCCATGAGCCCATGTGAGGTCTGCATCTGGACTGAGAAACTTTATGTAGTGCACTACTTTAGGAGAATTGGAATAACAGAAGACAGTGGAAATCAGTCCCGGAAGAGGGAGATTCAAATAAAGACCAGATGATTATTGCATTCAGTAAAGCTGGCTCAAGGAGGTGTGAATTACACACTTTCCTGCACCACAGAGGCCTCTTGAGCTGTAAGCAGC
>VYZM01006166.1:47867-75104 GCA_013398915.1 Dromas ardeola
CACTAATTCACGTTTGAAAATCTTAGTCTTACATTTACATTAATTAGAATACTGTCTATTAGGTGATAATTTATGCATATAGAATGGCCAGCCATTGCCTTTCATCTTCCTTTTTTGCCTCCCCCAAACATCTGTGCTGTTCTGCCCCATAGCATGACTGTCTCATCAGCATCTTTGTCCTTAACCTACTTTTGATCTAGACAAATACGTACCAATTGAGTTCATTTTTAATGAAATTATCACTTGGAATTATATCTTTCATTTCTAGTCATCTTTCAAAGATATGCAGTACACAGATGGGTTGGACCAATGTAATCCTAAGACCCCTGATAACTTTTACAGATAATACATTGCATTACTTAATATAACTTGAAATTTAAGTAAATATTATTTATTATTCCTGATTTTTTTTAGTTGTTGTTGGAAGAGTTGGGCATCTGTTTTAAATGGTGTCATTATTTACACGTGGTGACTTCTGCATTTGAATGGCCATTAGCTAAATGTGACATTTATTCAAATTAAAAGTAGAAAAAAGACTAGAGTTGTCACAATGTTGTGATACACTGATTCATTCCTTCATAAATGCCAAAATTTTCTATTACCCTCCCAAAAAGAGGAATAAGGAATTCACCCATTTACAATCTATACTTAAGTACTGAATGGAACATTTCCTGAAAGAAGAATAGCTAACATAAACACAGTTTCTTCTTTAGAAATAGAAGGTATGTAATAATTAGCAGAGCCTCACTGAGCTACAAAAACCATATTGCCTTAGGAGAAAAAGAGCAATAACTACTGAAAAAAGTGACAGGCTATACACAATTTGTTATATCTAAAGAATACAAATATAACTGCGTAAATGTATTTAAAAAGTGGTAAATTGACTTCCTCTACAAATTCATAAACTCAGTAATGTTTCCTTGCCCTTGTTCTTGGAACTGATAGAGGAAAATCTCCCAGGAATGCACGAAATGTAATTAATGTAATATGAAAATTGCCCTTTCTCCTATGAAGATTAAAACAAAACAGATATTCTCCAGAAAACCAGCAGGTTCCCCTACTCTCTGCTCGTATGGGCTCTTCCCACAGTCTCACTGCATGAAGGACTTAACGAACTTCGTCAGAGCTGACTGTATGGAAGGAATGTGGACTCAAACATTTGAAGGCATGCCACAGAACCTCAGCAATCCACTCTCTTGTTAATTACGACTAACATTTCGTTATGCTGTGGTATTTTCAGCTACATAGATGTGCGTGTACACAGTATGTAGTGTAGCCAGTGCTTGCGACAATATTACAAGCCTTGCAAAGTATCAGAGGTGTACTGAATGCTGAAATTAGTAGAATGAAACATTGGAGTAGGTTTTCAGCTTCTTAATTTGAAACCTTTAGACTTCATGATTGCAGGAAGAAGTTTGAGAACACAAATCAAGCTAAAAAGTAAGGCAGCGAATTTCCACTCCCCCTGTTTCCAAATGGATTTTTTAAGCACATGGCTTTTAAGCCAATTTCATGATTTTGGAGTCTGCCTCATGAGTGTCTGAATGGACAGGATTGAAGGTACTTTATATGGCTTATTTAAAAATAACATCCTAACCCAAGCTATAAATCACGGTAAGTATTTAATGCCTTATGTATATAATAAATATTCAAGTCTGAGGATCTGGTTACAGCAGTGATTAAGAGTTCTGAAAATCAACCCCTTAAAAGACGCTCTTCAGTGGAAATGCTATCAGTGGTGAGGCTTCTTTCACGCCCTTCTATGCACATGTACAGTTCACAGCCATGAAGTCAACAGTGTGACAGCATCTGTTACTTCTGAAGTGTTGTGCACGCCTATACACTTGCAAATCTCGTTTGAATATCGTTTCTTGAGAAATTTAAAAAATTCTTAAGAGAGAGAAGCCAGCCTGATAGGAAGCTCTATACCTTACAGTGGTTAAAGCAACTGGTTGGGGATTATGGTGGGAAGAGGGACAGAAGGATAAGAAAGATACCTCAGGGGAGGCTATCTCTCCTTTAAGGTTTTCATGAGAAAACTTCATCTTCATTGAGCTGGGGAAGAACTACCTCCGGCTGGATAGTCAGGAGGAGTGAATTGCAACTACAGATACAGATTACTGCAGACTTTGTCTTTTTCAAATCCTATTACATTTGCAACAATACAGGCAGGGGACAGACTGGCTGGGGACAGCTGTGCTGAAAGGGGCTGTGAGGTCCAGGTGGACAGCAAGCTGAAGGTGAGCCAGCAGCGTGCCCTGGCAGCAGAGAAGACCGACAGCATCCTGGGCGGGTTTAACAAGAGCACAGCCGGCAGAGCAAATGAGCATCCTTTTGCTCTGCACTCACGAGGCTGCATCTGGAATATTGCACCTGGTTTTAGCTTCCCATCGGTACCATGGTATCAGTACACCAGAGTGAATTCAGCGAAGGGTGGTTGGGGACTGGAGCACTCGCACCGTGTGGAGAGGCCAAGAAAGTGGGGCTCGTTCAGCCTGGAGAAGAGGTGGCTTCGGGAGCTTGTTCAGCAAGTGGGGCAGTTAGGTGTGGCAATGAATACAGAGAATTACATCGCTAAGCAGTTACTGTTGGAAAATCCTAATCAGTAAAAACATCAGTTCACACATCCTGTGTAAAGGTCTAACCTATGAAGCTATTAGTTATGTTGTTATGGACTTTCTCTCATTTTCCTTTTCTGTTTTTACTAGAATTTCTAGTCTTGACCTGAGAAGGTTTCCAAACAACAGTTTCCTTAAAATCGGAAGAGGAATTCTGTACTTGATTCATGTCAGGGACTACAATCTGTAACTTGCATATCCTGAATAACTTCCCTGATCATCTGTGTACCGCAATGAGTCTCTTTTACCAAACAATAGTTAATTACACACAGGAGCACAGCAGGTCTCTTTATGAGCAATTACCATTGACTCTATATGTGCCTTTGGAGCCGCTTCTCTGAATTTTGTCTGTCTTATTGTATATTGTGTCCAATATTTTACAATTTTATAACTGTCCCCAGGAGTATAGCTTGACAACCCTTAGTCACTGTCGATAGCCTCGGAAATACTGCATCCAGCCCTGATAATCAGCGGACTTTACATGTGAGTCTGATAGCCTAAATGAGTCCCCAAGTCCCCTAGCTTTGCAGCACATTCAGAGTTTCACATAAAAGATAATTTTGAGATGTCTTGGTTCTGCTCCACACAGAAAAGAAACAGAATTAACACTGGACAAGGAACCTGAAGCAAAGATTAAAGGCGATAATTGTATAGATTACAACAGCAGCAGAGCTAGGACCTACCTGCCCCCAGTTTTATTGACATATGACCCGATTCCCTATCAGGAAAGCCACGTGGCTGCTGCAATTTTTGCAAACAACTGGATAATAAATTATAGTAGTAGAAAAGCTACAGGTGAATCCTTCATTAATGGGTGTTGAATCAGAACTATCAAAGCAGCAGCATGTAACAGACGAGTGATTATGTTGCTCAAATGTCATTCCTTTTATGTGTGACAATTCAATTTGTTAAACTTTTTCATCAAAGAATAAAGAGAATGAAATATTGCCTTCTCTGAAATTTATTACTTCACCTACTTCTGCTAGATCTTATTCTTTTCCAAATTCAATATATTTTTACATGCCACCAAACAAAAACCCTTTTCAACACTATTAACTCCAATTGTGTCTTGTGGAACTCCTGAGGGTTCTGCTGGGTGACAGTGTTTGTTCACCAAAGTACTTCAAACCTTTTTAGAATCATGGATTCTTTCAGATACTGCTTAATACCTGCTTTTTATAGTTGGATAGCTACTCGAAGTTGTCACTGATTCTTCTTAAATATTTTTCAGGACAAAATAGAATAAGGTGAGAGCTCTTTGTGTGTTTAAAGATTCCTCCTGAGGTACGTTATATTGAATTTAGCGTGCCATTCCATTACCTAGATTTAGAAAATTTCTCTAGACTTCCTACCAATGTACTTTAATCTTGTATCACCAGCAAATTCTGCCACTTAGTTATCATGAACTCTTCAAAGTAACAGCTGATTTTCTAGAAGCAATACTAGATTACACATTTTAAAATTATTTTCAAGATATTGGTTATTTATTTCTTCTATTTGTTTTTACACCTCCTAATTTAGCACTGTACTGGAGGGATGTCCAGAGGCACTGTGGTATAGAGGAATTCTTCCCTGAGTGCAGTCGGAATCACAACAGGTGCATTTGGTTTTATGACTAGCAATCTCTCGTGCTACTTTCTTCAGAGACATTGTATAAAAACTTCTAGAAATGTAAACTATTTTTTCTTTATTATCTTACTGATTCTTTGCCAGAATTCTGTTTATGGCAGCAAATTAACACTTACATAGGATACTTTTTTGACATAATTTCACAATTCTCTTAATTTTTCTCACCTAGGATTTTTCTAGTTTGTCACTTCTCTGTAATTTGCAAGATGACCTTCAGAGCCCTTTTATAGCCGGCCTCACAGATAACAGTTAAATTTTGTAAAAATAAATAATACAACTTCATTATCTCAACAACTCCACTTTTTAGTTCCTTTAAAGTACTTATTTTTTGGGCAACTTATGCGGGTGCTTTCCATCATTTCTCTTCTCCCTCTCTTTTTTTTTCTCAGCCTAAAGGTGGAGAAACGGAAAATGTTAAACACCAACTGTAGGGTGTGTCTTTTCCAGTCTCTCTTATATAAGGAAATCAAGCTATATCTTTTGCTTTTCTGCTTTATTGGTCTAGCTAACTGGCCTCTGCCAAAGACCATCACCTAGCTTGAGGGAGTTTTTTTATCACAATGTATTAAAAATGTCTCTGTATTTTTCCCTATTTTTTCTTTAAATTTCCTCTCAAACCTCAGAATGTTGTTCTACCATAAATGTTTATGGGAAACTCCTACTTACTTTGCCAGTGAAACAATGGCAGGATATAACCCTTACTCTGGTGTTCTGAATTTATATTCTGCTCTATTAGTGTCACTTGAATTGGATTTCCATTTTATTATAGGATTATTATTTTTTGGGGGCCTGAACATTCTCTTGTACCTTGCTATATTTCTCACCTTCTTGATTCCTAATTGTTCCAGTATATACATACTTTCTCTGAGTCTAATAGCGTACTTTTAAAAAACCTCCATGCTGCTTCTACGGATTTTAATTTCCTAACTTTCCCCTTCAGGCTATTTCTAACTTCCTCAATATAAAAATCTTCCTTTTTTGAAAAGTACTGTAATATTATTACCTCATGGTAGGATCCCATGGGAGGATGTTGAACTTAATTATATTATGGTCACTTTTATTTAGTGGCTCAACCACGTTAACTTCCTGAATCAACTCATGTATTTCACTCAATACCTGCATCAAGACTAGATTCGCCCTTTCAGTATTCCAGAATTCTTGTAACAAATGATTGTCTTTGGTGTCTACACACTATTCCACTATTATACCTAGAGGGCTTAAATGTAGGTGCCTGTGATATACGTGAAAAAGTCACCAGGAAATACTTGTTTATTCAATGCACTTTTAAGGGTGCCTAAAGTCTAAAGGGCTTAATTGTCAGTGAAACCACATGGAGTTTTCTAAATTCAAATATTCCTTCTCCGTGCATGAATCGAACTGTATGTTCGGGAGGTCAGTTACACATCGAACTCTGCGTGTGTTGAAATTCATGTTTGTGCAGCATGAATTCTTGCAGGTTAAATAGCCTATGGCTATTTAAAATGAGCAGATGCAAATTACTGGTTCTCCCATGGCTTGAGAGCCAAAGCCCACTGCAATAGCAGTTGGTTCCTTACGTTATTAAAAAAAAAAAACACCTGAAACCTAAACTGTAAATTAATGATTTTGTGACCTGTAGTAAATAGAAATTGTGACACTTTACAAGTGAAAGCACATTATGATGTACAGTAATGGTAATGTGTCTCAAGTAATCACTTGTCGTTAGGCCAAAATTCAGCTGAAAACAAACTTTAGTAATGAACTATATGGTAGTTTTGAAAAGCAGATTGAAATAGGATTTGTCTTTGAACCAGAACCACTGCATCTCTGAACTTATAAACATGACTTTGAAAGAATGTACACTGTTTTCCTGATTAGAAGTCCCTTTTCTTTTTTTTTTTCCATTACTCATTTATTTCAATCCCACTTTTAAAATGTATCTCATTAGAAAAGTATTCTCAGTAACAGAAGTTAAAACAAATACAGACATGCGTATCCTCGTTCAGCACAGTGCAAGACAGCTATTACTATTACATGTTAGAAGAACACTAATATTTATCTGTACTAGACTAAATGTCTTTATTATTTTAAATCCCAAAGTGATTACTTTCAAATCTAACTTTTTCTTAAATTTGCCGCGTGAGAAATGTTTGCTTCATTAATGTTATAATTTGTGGTTCACATTTCAAAAGAAAGGTAAAAATAATTTCTGAAATAGCGTGTCTTGCTGACATAAACACAGTTAACTTATATTTTTGCAGCTTCCAGGATTGTTTCACTTGTATGAAGCAGTTAAAGTATTCTGGCCTTTCCATTTTTCTCGTACTATAAGAACCAAGAAAGCAGGAATTTGTTTAGCTCATTGGCTCCATTTATCCTGAGCCAAGACCATGATCTTGGAAACCCTTTAACTTGGCTGAATCCAGTACAAAGTTCTTTTCAAAAAGCCAGTGCAATTAGAACAACACAGTGTATGTTCAGTCTCAAAATTAAGACGATAAAGTTTCAAACAGCTAGAACTGAAACACAGAGTATCATGGACTCAGACCTTTAATCAGCCAAACACAAATCCTAATTCCACTAGTTTTCAATCAAATGAAGAATTGTGTAGTTGAGGACAGCATTAAGAAAACACTATTCTACCTTTTTGCAAATGGGCAGAACAATTATCCCAGAAAAACAAGGAAACATAATGGAAGAAGGGTAAGTTTTATGCAGTCCGGCCTCAGGAGCTTCTCTAAATACTCCAGACTGAGTGATACTATAATACAAGCAATACCCTTTGCGCTTTCTATTTTATCACTGGTTTTTGCTCAGTGATGATACACGTTTGCAAACCCGATTGGCACATTGCAGAGTCTGTTTTGAAATCGGGCGCTTCATTCTTGAAGCTGTTTTTTTCCAAAAAGCTCTCCTTCACTGCATATCTGGCACATCAAACACACAAATAAGATATTCTCCTCATTTTCTACGAAAACGTCTGTAGTCGGTATTTTTATAAATTACAGCACTTAAGAAAATCAAAGAAATCAAATTGAGTGCTAAGGATTCTAGTTCATTATGTTTCATTTCACCTTCTAAATTGTTTGCTTGTTGTTGAAGGTACATTTTTGTTTTATTGAACAAAGGTAGGAATTCTCAGGCCTTATTAAAAGGTAATTTTAGCAGTGCTCAGATTGAGAGTAGAGTAGTATTCTTTTTCGTGGATTTTGTTTGGGGCTTTTTTCAACCATTCACAGGAAGTGATGTCAGAAGTTACTAGTTAGTAAGTAGCTAATGAAGTTCATTTCCCTTAGCCATTGCCATGGTTTTCCCTTAGAATACTTACTCCTGGAAGTTGAAATATTTATGTAGACAGTCAAATATAATAAAATTTATACACATTGATAAAATGTATATACATTTTTTACAAAATAGAGGATTATATGAATTGTATTGCACTATGTTCCTATTGTTCTTATATTTGGGCCACGTACATACTTAACATAGTATTTCAAAAGCAAAATTATTAGAAGGTCCATATAATTTGTAAGGAGAATGTATCTCTACAAGAAGTGCAAAATGCTGCAAGTTGCAAAATACTGGCTCATTAAACTACAGCAAAAACAAAGTTTTGAATGCTTCTGCTTCAGAAACTGAAATTACTTTTAAATTAAGTAATTGATTACACATTTTCTTACCAAGCATTTGTAAATAAAGGGTTCTATCCAACTTTATCTGTGGCCTTCCCAGCCCTGCAGACCTTTGGAGAAACATGGACACTGGCTGTGAAATAGTTTTGATTTGTCCCAGTGAGGGGCAAAGTAGCGGATGGGGCAAAACCTGACAGAGGCTCGTTTCTATTAGGCAGTTCCCTGATATTCTCTACTTTTGCATTTGTCTGTTGCTTTGAACATTTGACATGACATTTGGAGCGTCACGGTATTTGGCAGGGCTGTGATCTGTAAGTAACTGCAGGGGCAAATTTGAGTAATCTCACAGGTGGCTTGTTAAGTTTTATTTGATCTTGCTGACTTATTTACACACGTACACACATGCTTGTTAGATGACACCACTGACTCCTTGCTCTTTCCCTCAAAAAGTCACTGTAGCAATAGCGTCCTAATAATATTGTCCTGTCATATCCTGTAAGGCAATTGTGGAGGAGGAAAATAGCAATAACGGAAGCTGCCGCCATTTTGTATTGGCTTTCTTCTCACCTGAAATTCTATTTATTTGACTAGGTCTTTAAAGTGTTCAAGGCTTAGTGCGTGGCATTAACATACCTAAACATTGATACCTGATAAGGAGAGTCAGTAGTGCTTAGTCACGTCTTCAACTAGGCTCCTATGAGGTGTACAATATTATTTTACATTCATTAGTCATAATTAAGCATTCAAATTGTAATGGAAAGGTATGTGTTTTCTTTAAGGAAGAGCTTGAGGTGATGTCCTGAGAGGAGATAACTTCCTTCTAATGTGGTTCCTCAGGAAAACTGATCACACTTCCAAAAAATTATACAGATACTTCAGGTTTCTGTACGTATTTTTCTTACGTAGTTTGATAGATAAAAAAGATCTCATCTCCTTCACACTAGAGTGTGACTCAGATCCATTCATCCAGCACTTCTGGTCTGTTGTCTCTGGGTGATTGAGAATCTAGCTGATAGAGATTCACAGAACTTTTAGGAATGTCAAAAATATAAAAGTTTCTGGTGATTTACTCCCTCTTTTATTTCTTTTCAAGGCATTCAGTTAGCATAAAAATAATGATTATTACATAAATTAAAGTTGTTGCAATTCAGCTGTAGGGATTGCGATTCAATGCCAGTGAAGATAGATCAAGGTTTTAAAAAGTATCTGCTGTAAATTAAAAACAAATGGTTGAAAGTATTTTGCAGACCTCTCTCCCACAGATTGTATATTCCATTTTCCAAATTAAATCTAAGAGAGAATATTACTTTATTGAGATTTATGGAATAATTTCTTTAAAAATTCCAGCAATATGAGAATGCAGGCAGACACCGACAGCGAACAAAAAATAAGTGTCAGCTACTAAGTGGTTTCATCTTTTGGAGTTGGTTTTTTTTTTCAGTAATGGGAAAAATTAATTCTTACTGACTGGTTTCTAAAACTAAAATTATATATAAACCATTAAATTAGGGTCAGATCCTTTGTTCAATTTTAACTGCAAAGGGGATAAAAAGGGTGGAAAACATGATAATATACCAGTGCTCCGCTGGAGGAAGTGTTCCTTCCACAATCCAACTTGCTGATCCTGTCTAAGGAATAGGACTTAAGAGCTTGTGCGAAAATGTGTGTAAGAGGATATAGAGGAAAATTGTTCTGTGGCATCTGGGGGAAGTATATATAGGAATAGCAGTTGGGTTGTATTAGCTATGAAAGTATATATGTTATTCAATTTTTAACCTCTTTCAAGACAAAGACATGACCCATTTCCTGTAAGGCATAGTACAAGGGATGTAACACCAGAGGAAATCATATAGCTCTGATGGACAGGAAAGTACACGGAAGTCTCAAGGACACGGTACTGTTTTTGAGAGCTCCAGTGCTTCATGGGTTCCCTGAAGTATTCTAGGATCTCATTACAGATTTTGGGGTGTCCAAGAGCTTGAAGGGATGATGAATCTTGGAGCCTTAGTGGACTGTTAAACCTCCTCCCATTAAAGAAAAACATGTGGTTGAAACTGTGTTGGCTAAAAACCATGGAATTTTCTGCGTAACTTTATTCCTTCTTTGCCATTTTCTGTTGGATATCACGATCTGCCTGTTATATTTCAGCAAGCGCAATAATTTCCTTTTAATTAGATAATTACCATGTTATTCATTGGTCTTGATCACTTCTAAATTCAGCTTTTGGTTTTAACAAATGCAGTTACAGAAGATGATGGATTTTTACATTTTTAAAACAGTTAAATGTTCAAAAAGGATTTGTACACATAACAAAATTAAAGTGGGGATTATCTAGCACTGTGTGTGGGATACAGCTATAATCTATACAGTGCATGGAAAAGAAACTGGCATTCTCAATTGCACTGCACACATCTCAGTAATAACAGGGTAGGAGGCATACAATTTCATGGAACACCCACAATGAAAATTATTCTTTCCAAACAGAGAATTGTTTTGGAATAAGTGAGGTTAATTGGCACCGTGGGATTCCTCTCAAGGAAACACAGAACATTAAAATCTACACATGTGCATGTAAAATGATAAAGTATTATCTTCTTTCCCCTCCCAGCTCCTCAAATCTAAGGCACGCTACCCAAAATCAACAGAAACGATTATGTTTTGTTGATTCAAATTTCCTTAGAATAAACTGGCAATTCTTCATCTGGTCAGCTTACAACCTGAAAGTCACTGCGCTGTTCCACAATTGCTAGCTGGGGTATGGTCATCTAGTGCAGCCTCGCACACAAAAATAGAGGTCTCTAGAGCTTTTGGCACATGCTTTTTGGAATTGTAAGAATCTTTCTTTTCTGTGCAAGCTACAGAGCTATATGGTGGTAAGATACAGCCTCTTTCAAAGGACTGTTGTGCCCCTTTGAGGATTAGAACCAAAATCTGCAAATGGTTAATGGGAAATCCAGGCACATTTCACTGTCATTATATAGTCCTCGGTTATAACACTGGTTGTATTTTACAGTTTCTGAATACAGTTGAAGTATAGTAAGTCCTCACAAAAGTATTATCGCCCTCTCAAAAATCATAAAGAATTTATCACTAATAAAGAAAAAAAAAATCTTCCTTTTCATGAAGAAGGCGGAATTCTCACGCAGGCTGTTGTGCTGCATTGTGCCTATTTCATTAATGTTTAAGATCATCATAAAAAAGGACATTTTACTTGATTTATCTTTAAAATGTCCTGTACTTTCCCATTTGGCCACTTGCACGCCTTAGCCATTATTTCTTTCCTAGCTTTCTGCCCCAGTTACGTCAAGACACATTTTAAACCAATTAATTGTGATTCCTAGTGGACACGTCACAGGTGAGGTGTGGCCTCAGAAATGACGTCTGTTGTGCTACAAGCCTGACTGCAGCTCTTCTGATCTCTTGAATGAGTGAGAAACCCCTGTGTCCTATGACCCCACGTGACTTCACATGCAAGTCCTCTGTTGAAGAATAGTCTTCATCACTTCCCTCTCTGCGGTCTCCAGTGGAAAGTTGAGATGTATATTGGTTGCCTTGTCATTTTTGCAACCACATAGACAACGTAGCATTTCAGCTTCTCACCAAAGACATCCTAAGTTGTCCCTTTCATATTCCGAAAGAGGAGTTCCAGGACACCAAAGAATACCCCAAAACACATCATGGTTATATGCCAATAATTTTATCTCCCTTGCCACTCTGTCTGGGCCTATGAACATACCTTAAATGGCCTTACCATTTAATTAGCCTTAGTTAGAAGTACAGCAGCAAGACAGCAAATAGAATTTGCACTCAGCGTCAGTGGAATTAATTGTAGAATGAAATTAATATTGTATCTTACACTGTTCATAATAGGATATATGTAATATTTATATTCTGTACTCTAACATTGTTATTGTAGAGGACAATCCCTATTCTTCATAGACAGATGGGAGCTTGGTCTGGTAGAATACAGAGGTTTTACTTTCCAGAGTTCGCATAGACAATGTTTTTGAGTAACTGAAGAATTGCAGGATCATTAGGTTGAAGAAGGAAGAAATTTAGATAGGATCTCCCAATTCTCCTTCCAGTCCTAAAGCCTGGAGAGAAGTACATTCTTCCACGGCTCCCCTTTCTTTCCATGCATCAAAATAATCCCACTTGGGAGCAATTTGTCACAAATTGTGTAGCCACTGTAAGTTTGGCTTTCTAGGGAGCAGAGGGCAGAAGATAACCTTTGCCAAGAGTATAAACTAGTGGAGGAGAGCCCAGCTTGCTCTGTGATGTCAAGGCAAAGAAGAAGTTCAAGAAAGTTCATTGATTTCACGCTCATCCACATAAGAATTCACAGGAAAATAAATTGTTTGAAATTACTGGACTTGGATGGGAAGATTAGCATGAACTGTGTGAATTGTGGGTCTTTTGTCAGTAACATAAATCCCGTGGGCATCAATGGACAGTGCATGTGTTAACTTAGGTCTGTACATCGACATGATGCAAAAACAAATGTACGTATCCACTGTCAAGAGGAATATGTGAGAAGTTTTATCAATGATAGAACTGAGCATACAATTCAGCAAATAACACAAACAATCTTGATTCTGTTCACACACTAAGTTTTAAATAGGTGTTATCACTGGTTTATTGTAGTTTTCTGTAGGGGCACTCCTCACTGCAAAAGCTGCACAACCTATTATGAGCTCCTTGAAACATGCTGTGCCAGTGCTGGAGGAAGTGGTATTTTTTCAATCTTTTTTATTTGTATTTCATATTGAAAGATCTGAGTAATATGTATTCCTGTGATTAAATGTTATGTTGTGATAAAAACATAGAATCGTTTTGGTTGGAAGATACCTTTAAGATGAAGTCCAACCATTAACCTGGCACTGCCAAGTTACCATGAAGGCATAGTAAAAGTTTCACTACCAATCCTGCATTCCTGCAAAAACAGGCCTATGGTGACAAGGTGCCCATTTGACCCTGAGAAGCTCTGAAATAATTGGCACGTAGCAGCATAGTTAGCATATTTGATTGCTGATGGTCTATTTTCATAGTCTTATAGTGAATATACAAATTGTTATGGGTGGAAAATGGGTCTACTGCCTATGTTCCATAGCACTCTTCATGGCATCACCGATTCCTACCTGAATCACTGGATCACTCATGAGTAAGACTTTGCAGGACAGAAAGTACTTGTGCTCTGATATAAAAACTAACCAACATACAGTAAGGAATGTATCTAACTTTTAACTCTTTTTAAGACTAATACTTGGAAATTTGCTGAGCATACACTGAAAATAATTGTTGTCAGATGCTTCTCTATTTCTTTCACTGCAAAGAAAATTGGCTGTTAAAATATATACAGGGAATTATATCGGAATATGGCATTTAAAAAATTAGGAATTTAAAAAATCCATATAATACTAGTCTTACTGATTCATTTGAAAGTAAGATGAAATAAAAGGGTGATTATGGCTTAGGATTTAGGGAAAGTTTCTGTTAAAAACTGTTTCTCACAAGGGAAACCATAGTCTTAAGAGTACGGAAGAAGGTAAAGGAGGTCAAGAAGTCTAACTCATATATTCTTAACAGTGATCTCCAATACCATTTCACTGAGAGTTTCTATCCCTTTTCCCTTCCTTTCCCTCCCCTGCCCTGCCCTTTCCTTCCTCCGAGGCTTTGCCCTTTATCACAGTATTCCCATGAGATGTACTACGAATACTTTACTACTAACTCAAAAAAAGAAAAAGAAAAAAAAAAGACAGGAAAAAAAAAAGAAAAGATTTCTACACAAGTACAAGTGGTAATTCCGTAACAGCAGTTTTAAGGACACGCATTTTGTAGGGGTTTCTACTCTAGGCAAAGTGCAACAGAATGCAGTCATTCTTGCTGGCTGCACAATTTATGACCCTGTAGTCAGCAGATACAGCAGGGCTACACCAGAGCTTGGTCACAATCATAAAAAGCAGCAATAAACTGAAAATAACTTAAAGATCAGAGATGACAAGCAACTGAACGTGAAGTGCAACTGCAGTTCCATACCTAAAGAGCTAATTCAGTCAGTGGATTTGTAAGTAGAAAACTACCATGTAACTACAGGGACTTGATTTTACCATTGGCAGTAGTAAGATGTAAACTTGGCTACTTTGTACAGTTCTGAGGTCCTTCATTTTAAAGGGATGTTGGGAAAGTTGAATGATTGCAGGGAAGGATGGCAAAAATGATTTAAGGACCAACAGTTGCAGCCCTAGAGCTATTTAGCTTTTCAGAAAGTATTTTGAAAAGTGATTATAGCATTTAACTCCCAGGATAAGTGGTAGGCTCTTCCTTTTTTGTTGTTGCCAAATCATACCTTGATGCCTTCCCTTCCAAACAATACATTTTAGACCAATAGAGTTTAGACTAATACATGTCATTGGGCTCAGGAGGCAGGAGAGTGAGTGAAAATTGATGTAATAGGTTGTGCTACATTTTATGGTGGCTGCTACTGATACAAAGGTTTCTAAATCTTAGGAAATAATACAGTTAATAAGATAGAATAGAGCCACAGGAGTAAGGAATTTGGAGAACTGCTAGACCATTCAGCATTTTTCTGGAAGTTAGATGCAATCTTGAGTACAAGGTGACTGATCTTGTAATAATAACATATTCAGCACTGCTCCATCTCAAGAAATCATTAAATTCAAGTATTTAGAATGTTTTGATCCTTTTTTTTCCTGCTGAGTGCATCATGGGATAAAATCATATTTACCTGATACTTTTAAAGCATTTCATTATTTTTCCTAACTTTTTGACAATAGATTCAGATATATCAGGACTATTTTTTCTTGATAACTGATCAAGATCTCCTTAAACGTCACTGAAATCAAAGTATTACCGATACTTTCAATAGCGTCTCATTCAAACCTTCCACCTCTCTTCTACTTGGCAATAGTTTAAAACAAAAAGAAAATAACAGCAGTGAAAATCAGTCTGAAGAAAAAATCGGGTACTAATATTTTCATTAAAAATTTGTCTTTGCTACATAACTTTGAAGGAACAACTGTAAAACGTTGCTCTGTAACTAACAACTCTCTTCACCACAACGTAATGGAGCAGTAAATGACCAGAACAGGGAAGCAGACTTTCAGGGTTGTTTTTTTTTTTTTTCTGTTAAATGGTTATTCTTTTCTTCTACATACATGCCACATACTCAGGGTACTTTGTAATACTAATGAGCACAAATGATGGAATCAGTATTTTCTCCACTACGCTGGGCTATATATCCCTAAATAATTGAGCCCAGGTGCATGTCCTAGATTTGAGTTCCAGGTGCACGTCTCATTCTTGTCCTTACTCAACTTTGGGGTAAGACTGAGGTGCTCGGCTTCCTTCTTTTCACCGCCTTCTTGAGATAGGGAAGAAAAGACTAAGGGTGACAGGAGGGTACTGCTCCAGCTTGGCCAAGTGCCCAATCCATCCACACATACTACAATACTTATGTGGCCAGCGTGACATAAAATACATTGGAGAGGGACACAGATCTTGAATTGGCAGCTTCTTCATTAAGATGCATTCATGGCTTCTAACAACTAAGTTGAAAAACAGAAGATCAAAAAAGCATTCCTGCTAACTGTGCTGTCAAAGAGGATTAGAAATTGGGAGATATGCAGAGAAAAGTTGTTTCTTAAGCTCTTCAGAGCTTTTTTTTTTTCCTTTTTTTCCTTTTTTTTTTTTTTTTAATCTTCAGGAATCCTGCATCTCATTTTCTCTTGAGCAGGGCCTCTAGGAAGCACAAGCTACCATCATCCATTCATGGCATCTCTCTCTGTTACTCTACGTGCTTGTGCTAATTCCTTCTGAGGTACTGGCAGCATATAAAATTATCGCTTCTTCTCTTTCATTTGAACTCCTTAAAATGAAATCACATAACTGTCAGTAGATTTTACTGCAGGAACAGTTTTCAAGCAGAGACCTCAATGACTTCAGTGAACATTAAAAGCCAATGGACCAGTAAAACACATGCACCAGGTTGTACCACTCTTCTTACTTTATTTCCGTTGATATCCACAGACCTTCACAGGGCTGACTGACAAGAAGCAACTCCAGATAATCCTATTTATGTGCTTCAGGTAGCAAGACCAGTGAAGACGCCCTACAAGCTTGCTCACAGCAGCGTTAGGGGCTGAATTTCATCAACACAGGGACCATTAGTTCCATTAGAGGAACAAACCAGCATCCTTTCAGGAGGGTATCATTGCTATACAATGCAGTCACCCCTCTTCCTCTGTTTTTGTATATTGCTTTCCTCCTTATCTGACTGTCAGTGCTGTGATGAGTCAAATGATGTTAGTGAGATCAGAACTAAAGTCCAGGATTGTTTTTATGAAGGAAATACGTCATTTCTGTTTCTTGCTTATGTCAGCCTCAAGATAATTGTAAGTATATTCTTTGGAAAATCATCGTGCTGCTTTGTGACAATATAACGATTTTATCACTCCTAAATTTCCTCTTTACATTAGAAAAAGAAGAGAAAACCAACCACCACTATTTTACTCCATCTATCAACATTAAAGATATCTTATTGGGATAGCTGTCCAAAACGCTTTTCAGAGACATCAATTTAAATTACCTTTCATTTAACCACAGCTGCATAATCATTATTACTATTTACTGGATACAACATATGTCTATAAAAGTTGGAAAAAATATTTTTACTGTTGTCACTAGAGTTGAGTATTTGTTCGTATTTCAGGTACAAACAGAAAATGAACAGAAACTATTTTCAGACACCTGGGTATAAGAGAGAAAAATTTCACACTTATTTTTAGGGAAAAAGAATCGTTTGCCTTTTCTTGCTACCATTGCTTCAAGGTTGGAAAAGAGTTGAACTGGTTTTGTTTACTTCAATGAAGAGTCTCTATGTTAATTCAAGAATAACATTGTATGGATTATATTATACAGGAATTGTCTAGATATTTGGGTTAACATCTATGAATCAGTGTAAATGAACAGAGAACTTCAAAATGGCAACATGTTACCGAGGCGAAACACTTCACTGGAACATATGGGCCTAACTTTGATCAAGAACAACTAAAAATTCATTGATTTCATTTTACTTTTTCACTTACACCACTATATGAGAAGAATCAGGCACATCAAGGAAATGTATACATACAAATTCATCTACCTTACACTACGAGCATTTCTTGATTAGGGACCGAGGACAGGTTCAGCGATTCTCACACTTTGCATATGGATGCAGTGTTTTAGATAGTTGCGTTTTTTTAATTGCTGGCAATACACTATCTGCACTGCCTGCTGGAAAATTGTCTGTCCACATAGTATTCTCCATTACTGAATTCTAGTTTTAAAGTGTATAACAGGTAAGTAAAATCAAATACCCTTCAAGTCGTATTTTGATGGAATAATTGCTACTGTTGTCACAGCGATCTTGCATCCTTGTAGGTAAAAGACCGTGGACATTGATTATAAGAACCAGACTGCAGGGGATAAACATAAAAATGTTTAAGAACCCTTGTTTTAAAACAACCATTTGGATTATGTGGGTTTTGTTACGTTCTATTTATTTATTATGTTAAATAATGTACTCATTCCTCAAATTCTTGTGCTTTCCCCTTTCTCTTTAAGAGCTGGAGTATTGCTTCTAGGCACATTCCCTTTCTCCTTACCTGTGAAGTACATAAAGCCTCCGTTCTTGCCAGCCTCTATTAAACACTGCAATACAATTATCCTCAGTCACTGAACTGTTATCTCAGGGAACTGAATTAGACTTTCGAGCTTAGAGAACTTAAAATTATTTGCACAAAATGTTATAGTTGAAACAGAATTTAGAGTATTATATGATGGTTAGGGCAGTAAAGACTAAAAGATCAGGTCACTGATTTAAAACAGAACTAAAAGTTGAATCTGAATCTCAGGGCAGCTGTTGAGAGTCTTATCAACCAGGCTATTGCCTGTTCAGAAGCATGGAAAATCAGTTTTCCATTTAGCCTTGCCTCTAAGTTCCAGCTGTAAAAGTTTGTTGGGGACCGATAGCAGTTCTGTGGAAAGTTTCAATGTCAGATTTTCACAAGTACAAACTATCAGAATCTTCAGTTAAGAAATATGAAATAGCCTTATATTGATGTTCAAAAATACCCCTGATAAGTCTCTTCTGTTTTGGTATCTCGAACATAATAGTTACCTACAGAGGCAGCAAGGGAAATACTCAGGAAATCACAGAATCGTATAAATTGGTTCTTTTCCTGAAAAGGGTGTCATATTTTTCATTTCTCTCTCTCTTTCAACACAAACCAAAAATCTCTGAGATATCCTCTCAGAAAAGATTATCTGAAATCGACTTATTGCCCTTATAGCTGAAACATAAAATGATTAGTTAGCATGGGCTATGCATTTTAAGTCAACATAGTTTGTCACAATTATTATTTAAGATTATTCTGTCAAGAGTACGTCAATGCATCTTTCATCCATGAACGCTTTATGATATACAGTCCTGACTGTTCTAGGCAAAACCTGGTAACACTTTAACTTTGCTATATATATTTGGATTTTACTTGCATTACCACTCTAAAATGCGACAAGAAATCAACATGGAACAACAACACTTACGACATTTCCAAAGTAAAATATCCTTCAATAGACTTAAGAGTTTTCCAGTAGTACTTACCCCGTACCTAGATGTAATATCTTACCTCCACCCTCCAGTGTGTTCCCGTCATTGCCCAGTCACCATTCCCTCCCCTGACCATGGAAGTTTTCCCATTAAACACGATGAAAGCTGTTGAACCAACCCAACCGCGCGTCTGAGTTTAGAGGGTCAGTCATTTTTCGTGTGCATCTCAAACACATACCGTCTTAAAGCAGCCTCCCAGCAAGGGTAGCTTGTGCCATGTTTGAGGTTGGGCCAAGAGGGACTGAGCACCACTGTCCCTCTCCCGGGGATCCCTGAGCACTCCTGTCCCCCGAACACTCCTGTATCCGGCTGCTGGGACATCCCTGAGCACCCATGGGTCAGGGGATGCCCCAAGCCAAACTTGCTCCCGCTGGAATCACAGCAAAACTGGGCTGAATTCAGTGGGATGGAAATGAGCCCGAAGGATGAAAATACAAAGATAATGCCATGGGATGCTAGTGTTGGATAGTTTCTTCTGAATTTAAAGTGAGGGGAAAATGAAGGGAAAGAGAAAAACTGTGATGACAGTTATAAGACGCTATGTTTTCCCTTCATGAAACAAGGAAGTTTTCACGTCTTTGCCAGATAGAACTGTAATGTCTGTGGTCATTACTCTTCTTTTTTATTATTTAAATTAAAATAATTTCTGAAAAAAGTTTCCTCCCTTTTCCCCCATATACAGGCTAAAATATAAACAGATAGAGATAAGTAAAAAATCCAACCTTTATTCCACTTTGAACAAGCTTGTGTATATCCAAAAAAGGTTCCTTGAGTATGTCTCCTTCAGGACTGAAAATCTTCACATATCCTTCTTTCTCAAGAATAAAGAGGCGATGGGATCCATCCCCGCAGTGTACTGCTCCAACAGGCTGCCTTAGTCCACTTACAACCTCCTGAATACAGAAGCAGTTGTGCTTGTGTTTCCTAAAAAAATATTAAAAAATCGTGAGAAATTTCTTTTTTCTCGAAACTATGACACAACAAAGTCCCCAAAAGATAAAATGATTGTTCTGCAATGATATTAAAAACACGGTTATACAATCCAGAATAAATTATTTCCTTGACTGTATGCAAGCAGATAATAATGAAAATCAACTTGAATGTCACTTGAGCAAAATTTAGTTTGTATACAAGAAAGAGAAAATTAATTCATCTGAGATCTGAAAAGCAGAGGAATAGGAGAGGAAAAAAAGGGTATGAAAAAGAGAAAACAATTCATAAATACAATCCTATAGATAAATATTCTACTGTAAATTTACTGTAAAACCCAGTAAATTCCAGCCATTCAACAAAATCTGGCTTCTAAAACCCATTTAAAAATAATGACTTATGATAGGATAGTCTAATTTAGTTATTTTCACAATGAAAAATACATGAATGAAATAAGTTGAAAATCATGAAATAAATACTTTCCTAATAAACTTGTTGTAGTTCTTTAGTGATATTAAATTCAGGTAGAAATTACTTCCTAGAACTATGTATGATCCACAGGGTGGACCATAACCAAGATCCACAGGGTGGATCAAACCAGGATTCTAACACCTTTTCAGCAACACAAATATCAAATGGCACTGGAATATTGAAGCTAACGTAACTTTCTCTTTCGACGTACACTAGCAGCAGCAAAAGAAAGTAACATCTGGAAAGCACAGCTGCTGAGCATAAGCACACACTGAGCTGTTTCACTGTGAAAACCACAGGCTTTGCTAGGGGTTTTTTTTCAGATTAAACAGCATTTATCTTTATGAACCTGCTGATCTCTTCCTCTTTGTCATATTCTTCCATGTGGTCCAGGGAGTTAGAAGCTGGCCCTCGCACTTGTTTTCTTGGAAAATCTGGAAAGCATACACCACCATCTTTTCTTGCATAGTAAAAGCAAAACTCATCAGCTGTAGTTTGGAGAAAACCTTAAAAATGCAAAAGAGCATACAAATATTTAGTGTGTTGTCATGTCTGCAGTTTTGTGCCGTCAAACTAATCTTTAAATAGATTATATATTGAGTGGAAAAAGAAGTCATTTTAAACAAAGTGCTATCTGCAAAAAAGGCCTGCCCTGAATAAATACAAACTGAGTGTTACCTTTTACAGTTTATTCATCTGTATTTGTATTAAACCTTATTTTCAGTGTGCTTAAATAATAATAATAATTCATTCCAAATGACACTACAGTTCACTTATTAAAAAATCAGGAGACAAAGTTCAGAGCTGAGGCTGTGATACACTTTTCCCCGATTTTAACCCTATTAATTGTGTAGTATCTGCTGTAAAATAGCTTGAGCAGCTTTCATTTAACTTTTTTTGTTTAAAGCGGCTTGTTGTAGTAAAAATTTCAGTAAAGACATGCAGTAAAGACTTTGTGGAATGCTGGCAGCAAAGGACATCGGTCGGAGAGGTGAATAATTAGTTGTCTCAGAAAGCGAGAAGTACTGCTGAAAACTGCACCATGTTGCCATGCAGTTGGCCTCTGGTTGACTCCCGGCATTAGAGTGGGTGAAGATGGTGTCCCACCGCGAGGTCTCCATCCTCAGCCCCCATCCCCTGGAAAGGGGAGTATGGCTCATGCTGCACTCCAGCTGGCTTTAAACTGGCTGGGATGAAAGGTGGTCTTTAGGTTTTAGGTTGAAATGGGAAGGAGTTCGAAGACCCGGGGAAACAAGAAGTTGGTAAAATGAGAGCCTTTGAGGAAAAATCCTGCCGCTACTGATACTACACTGTGTTTAATGACAGCAAAAATATCTCTTTCTGTCCGCAAACCTACTTCTAGTCATTTCTATCCAGTTTTTAATCACTAGTATTAAATCTAAGAAGATAGAATTTGGCTAGTTATACATGTCCTACTTTACTAAAACAGATGTTAAGATAATATGTCTTAAGTTACCTTCATTCCTCTTTGCGTTATTGGCATGCTGTATTAGGATGTACTATGGTCCAGGACATACCTCATAGGATACACAGAATTAGCACTTAATTGGAATTAGAGGCCTAATTTATGCATGGCTTTACCACTTGTGAATAATGCAGTAATCCATAGATCTTGGCCATAAAACCTCTGGCTTACAACGTACAATAAGAGCTGATCAGGGACAGCTGTGTTTCATTGGAAAACGCCAATTTCTGAAAAGCAAAGCTCTTTCAGAAACATTATCAGTTTTGACAAAATTTTAGTTAACATGAAGTTTCTGGTCCAAACTCAAACTTCTGGTCTAAATGAAAAAGAGAGAAACAGACAGAAAACCTCATATCATTACACTCCAATGTCTTGTAATTAGGGTGTTTCATTAGGAAGAGGAATATTCAGGTCAATGCCCCTCATCTGTCAGGCAAGAGTTTGACCCTAAGTCTCCCATTTCCCAAGTAAATGTCCTAAGAACGACTTTATTAGCTATCCTGGGGTGGTCTCTCTGTGGCTTTCTTCATGGAAAATTTCGAAAGAGTTCAATTTCTTCCTTATGTGGAATAGGAAAATTTTTTAGATCCCAGAATTTTTGTGGAGTGGAAAGCCTTTCCCACCCAACTATACTTCTTTTCATATGCATCTTCCTTTAAAAATATTGGAAAAATAACACGACAAAGCCTGCCTTTGGTTTCTATAAAATAATCTCTGGAAACACATGGTAGTATGTTGTGGTGTAAAAGTTTAATTACCATGATTTGGAGCTTCAGTAAATATCATCTCTGAGGAGCTGGTTTTAATTTATAGTAGTTATTTGGAGAAAATGGGAGATAAAATTTCAAGTGGAACAACTGAAGAGGAACTCTGATATAATCACGGAGTGGTATTCCAAGGCTTGTAGATACAATGCCAAAATCAAAGGTAATCTAAAATCTTGCTGTTGAATTATTTGACTTAAGAATACAGAGTTTTGTCTTTAATAATTTATTTCTCTAGGCATAGTGGGTCATTCGAGAAAATGCAACAGCAACGTAGAGGTGTACAATTTCTAAGAACTTCTAGAATTTTCCAAGTGTACCATCTACTATTTACTAAAGATAAACTACTCTTGGCTTGAATGTTATTTTTAGTCAGAAAAACTAAAAGCATATTATGATCATATTGTTTACTTGCTACGTGTTCATCTCAAATAACAATCAGATGTAAACTCACCTGACTAATGCCTTACGCGATGCCTTTTCTTATATGTAAGACTAATCCCTTTTCCTTATGAAATATTTTATCATGCACTTAAGTACATGTTGCACTGCAGCTGCCTTTTCCTATTTAGCAAACCCATCAGCAGGTTCCAACAAAGGATAAGGCTTACGTTCCATTTTCGTTAGAAATGCTCATAAAAAATGCGGTTTGAATTAAACTATGAAAATCAGTCAGTAAATTGCTAAAATGTTGCGTTGCTGGAAGGAATGTTACCTCTGTAAATACAGTTTCACCTGTGTATTAGGGATGGAATTTTGTTCTATAAAAAACACAGTAATTTACAAAAATAAAAATCTGCTTGTGTTATATAGGCTACCTTCAACATACTAACGGCTTCACTAAAGATAGTTAGAAAAACACTTGCGTCTACTCTCCTATCTGCTGGTAGCCAATTAATGTTTTCTTTATCATGCTTAGATTTTAAGGTCTTTAGTGCAGAGTTTGCCATTTTGTTTAGTGTTTGTACAGTGTCCAGAAGAATGGTCCCTGACAAGTGCCCCTAAGCACTGGAATTGTTTGGAGGGGAGGAAAAAAAAAGATCATTTTGCTCAGTCTGGGTTTATTCAAATACAGCTCTGTCACTGTCCTGCATGAGAACTATGCCTAATAAGGACTGCTACATTTGGTCCTGTGTGAATTTCTGTACTTACTACTTTATTATAAAAGACTCATACATATCATTACAAATTTCCTGCCAGCTGTGTATGTGTTGACAGAGCAGCGCCCGTGTTAACAAAGAAAACTGAAATCACAAAGGAAGATTAAACATAATGTTTTTAAGTGTTGTACATGTCAGATTTTGCACAGGCTTGCATTTCTGTGCTTTTAAAACTTTCTGTCTTGCAAACAAGACTCAAACTACAGACTTTTCAGTTAGAGCAGTTACAGTGAAGGCTTTCTGTGTTCACCTTTAAAAAAACCTGTGGAATAAGTTGCATGATTTCAAGCCTCTTCAAAGGAAAACTTCTGCTCTCGGCTGATCCACACCTCCTCTCTCCACTCGTCTTTGCGGTCAGTTATTCCTCACATTGTATCTTCTTTCCTATCCTACCTTCACCAAATTCCGCTTCACTGGATTCCTTGCTTACCCACCCCCTACCTCTTCTCTTTGATATATATGCAACTCCGATGTTGTGGTAGCTTTTGTCCCTCTCTTTACAGCAAGTCAAGTTCCTATTTGCTCCCTTCCTTGTTTGCACCACACACAGGATTGAGTATCCTCCACTCACCTGAGTAGACCTACTACACTGGCTTACACAGCACCTGGAAATCAGGCTCACCTCCTTTATTCCTGCTACTATTGACTTCGGGCATACAGTTCAGTATTGTGTAAAAGAAGCAGTTTCCTGGTTGTTTTTTTTTGTTTGGTTGGTTGGGGTTTTTTTCTGATTTGCACTTTTGACAGCTAGATGTGAATTTGTTCACAAAACACACATTCCCCTCTCTCTCCTCAACTCTTGGTGAAAACTAAACCAACGATGTGATTCCAGATTGCTTCTTTCAAAATGTAATAAGTTCAGTGGTAGCTCACATCACTTCCTACTCGTTTTCAAGTGACTAGTGGCCCCCTTCTCACACTCGCACATTGTACGTACCTGCACGCAGGCAGTGCCAGGGTTAATCCCCTCAATGCTCTTGTTAGCAGGGGCGACATTACAAGCCACTATTATTTTTCTACATTAGAACTTCTGAAAGTGTTGTGTGGGTTGCAGAATTTCTTGGATTTCCAGAATTTTGAGCTGGGGTGCCCTTGTTTGAAGTTAAAAAATTAATATGAAGCATCCCATCTGGTAACGCCTGGATTCACATTTGGGCCTGGATCTGAATTCACCCACAATCATCTGGAACCATTTTCTTCAAATGAAAATAATGGAGGGCACGTAGTTCAAAATCTGTCTGATGTCCTCAGATGGCGGAATGCACCATGGCTGTGGCACAAGTTTGTTCCTTAGAATATGTCTCTTCAGCTGGCATGGATCAAGTTTCTGCTCATGCCTAAAGGGAGAATCAGCCTTACTAGCTATAGTAACAATAAATATTAGATGGTTTTCTCTACCATCCCTGGGACAACCCCAACAGGGAGACAGGATGCATGATACGGAGGATTCTCCGTACTCTCTCTATCTGGCTGACCATGGTGACTTAAGGGGTGGGGGGCAATGATGACAAGTTCCTGCCCAGTGCAGCAGGCACATCTCCTCTGTGACTAAGCCACCCTCCCAGGTGCCCTCTCATAATAGGTACGAGGATCTACAAATGGAACCGAGCAATAACGAGGACGATGGTTCATCTAGCTTGGAGGTGTTGCCAAGGTTAAGTCAGCCTACGCCTTGTGTCAAAACCACTTCCATAAAGAAAAAAAGACAGATTATTGTCATAGGAGACTCTCCCCTGAGGGGAACAGAAGGCTCAACGTACAGACTGGACCCACTTCTTAGGGAAGTCTGCTTCCTCCCTGGGGCCTGGGTTAAAGATGTGAAGAGAAAGCTTCCTACCCTGGTACAGCCCTCAGATTATTACCCATTATTGATTTTTCAGGTAGGCAGTGATAAAGTTGCAACAAGAAGTCCGAGGGCAATCAAGACAGACTTCAGGGCCTTGGGAGAACTGGTTAAGGGATCAGGAGCACAAGTAGGGTTCTCCTCTATCCTTCCAGTTGCAGGGAACGATGAGGGAAGAAACAGGAAGAGCCAGCAGATCAATACCTGGCTCCGAGCCTTGTGTCACTGGCAGCATTTTGGTCAGTCTACAAAACACCGGGCATGCTCATGACAGATGGGGTACACCTGTCTCAAATGGGGAAAAGGATCTTTGTACAGGAGTTAGCAGGGCTCATTGAAAGAGCTTTAAACGAGATTTGAAGGGGGAAAGGTGTAAACCCAGGTTTGCTAGAGATAAGCCTGGGGGTGGCTCACCAATGTTTGAGGGACAGTGTGCGAGCGATGTCCTTCAGTCTGCTCAGTGGAGGTAGGGGATGGAGATCCATGTGTCAGCAAAGATGCAAGAGATATTGATGTGTTAGAAACCACGGAAGCGCCTGAGAATGGTCATGTAGGAATTAGGGCTTCTCCTCCCACAAAGGTGGTGGGATCAATAGCCCAACTGAGGTGTATCTACACCAATGCACGCAGCATGGGCAACAAACAGGAGGAGCTGGAAGCCACTGTGCAGCTGGAAAACTATGATCTAGTTGCAGTCATGGAAACATGGTGGGATGACTTGCGCAACTGGAGTGCTGCAGTGGATGGCTATAAACTCTCAGAAGGAATAGACAAGGAAGGAGAGGTGGTGGGGGAGTGTTAGGGAATGTTTTGACTGTCTAGAACTTGATGATGGTGACGACAGGGTTGAGTGGACAAGGCAGATATCATGGTGGGAGTCCGTTACAGACCGCCCAACCAGGATGAAGAGGCAGATTAAATATTCTATGAGCAGGTGGGAGAAGTCTCACAATCACTAGCCGTTGTTCTTGTGGGGGACTTCAACTTACCGGATGTCTGCTGGAAATACAATACAATGAAGAGGAAACAGTCTAGGAGGTTCCTGGAGGGTGCGGAAGATAACTTCCTAACACAGGTAGTGAGTGAGCCAGCTAGGGAAGGTGCCCCGCTGGACCTGTTGTTTGCAAACATAGAAGGGCCTGTGGGTGATGTGATGGCTGGAGGCTGTCTTGGGCATAGCGATCATAAAATGATAGTTTTCGATTCTTGGAGAAGTAAGGAGGGGGCTTAGCAGAAATGCCACTTTGGACTTCTGGAAAAAGGGGCAGGCAATTCAGGAGGACTACAAGGAGGTCATGAGGTTACGCAGGGAGAAAATTAGAAGGGCCAAAGCCCAACTAGAACTTAATCTGGCTACTGACATAAAAAAGAATAAAAAATGTTTCTATAAATACATTAGCAACAAAAGGAGACCTAAGGACAATCTCCATCCTGTATTGGATGCGGGGGGAAATATAGTGACCAAGGATGAGGAAAAGGATGAGGTACTTAATGCCTTCTTTGCCTCAGTCTTTAATAATAAGACCAGTTGTTCCGTGAGTATCCAGCCCCCTGAGCTAGAAGACAGGGATGGGGAGCAGACAAAGCCCTCATAATCCAAGGGGAAATGGTTAGCAGCCTGCTACACCACTTTGACACGCACAGGTCTATGGGGCTGGATGGGATCCACCTGTGGGTACTGAGAGAGCTGGCAGAAGTGCTCACCAGGCCACTTTCCATCATTTATCAGCAGTCCTGGCTAACCGGGGAGGTCGCAGTTGACTGGAGGTTAGCAAATGTGATGCCATCTACAAGAAGGACCGGAAGGAGGATCTGGGGAACTACAGGACTGTCAGTCTGAACTCGGTGCTGGGGAAGGTTATGGAATAGATCATCCTGAGCGCCATCACATGACACGTACAGGACAACAAGGCCCAGTCAGCATGGGTTTATGAAAGGCAGGTCCTGCTTGACTAACCTGATCTTCTATGACAAGGTGACCTGCTTGGTGGATGAGGGAAAGGCTGTGGATGTTTTCTACCTAGACTTTAGTAAAGCCTTTGACACCATTTCCCAC
>VYZM01006166.1:75466-85765 GCA_013398915.1 Dromas ardeola
CTGAATATGAGCCGGCAGTGCCCAGATGGCCAAGGCGGCCAACAGCATCCTGGCTTATATCAGAAATAATGTGGCCAGCAGGACTAGGGAAGTGATTACCCCCCTATACTCAGCACTGGTGAGGCCGCACCTCAAATACTGTGTTCAGTTTGGGCCCCTCACTACAAGAAAGACATTGAGATTCTGCAGCGTGTCCGGAGAAGGATAACAAAGCTGGTGAAGGTTCTAGAGAACAAATCTTATGAGGAGCGGCTGAGGGAACTGGGGTTGTTTAGCCTGGAGAAAAGGAGGCTGAGGGGAGACCTTATCACTCTCTACAACTACCTGAAAGGAGGTTGTAGTGAGGTGGGTGTTGGTCTCTTCTCCCAAGTAACAAGCAATAGAACAATAGGAAATGGCCTCAAGTTGCACCAGGGAAGGTTTAGATTGGATATTAGGAAAAATTTCTTCACCGAAAGGGTTGTCAAGCATTGGAACAGGCTGCCCAGGGAAGTGGCTAAGTCACCATCCCTGGAGGTACTTAAAAGACGTGTAGATGTGGCGCCTGGGGACATGGTTTAGTGGTGGACTTGGCAGTTAGGTTTACGGTTGGACTTGATGATCTCCAATGTCTTTTCCAACCTAAATGATTCTTTGATTCTATGACCTCGGAAAACTTAAAATTCATATTGTTTGAAGATACTTCATTAAGTCGCTTAACTCCAGTGTCCCCATCAGTAATCACTTAAACTGAGACTCATAGTAAAGATAGATGAGAAATATTGAGAGCAGTCACCTGGGATGAAGCAGGGAAGTTCTAATCTCATAGAATTTGTGAAAGATTACACGGTCCTGCAGTGACATATCCATATAATCCTAACAGCTATTGTCATTACTGTATTTTAATAAAGAATTGGGTTCACTTTTTCTTTGGATATTCCTAAAGAAGTCAATGGAAGTTCTGATACAGTCGTAACTGGTGGGCAAACTCCTGTCTTCAAAAGAGTTAACGAAGGATCAGCTAGAGTTTTTGTCTTTGCAAAAAGAGATAGAACAAATGAATTTCTGGAGCTAACTCATCAAAAGAAATGATGTGTAACTTCTCAGTTGTCTTGGTTAATATGTACTGCTAAAATTTCAATTCCATAAAAGATGCTTCCTATCTTAAATCACTAATAATATTTCTCATTTGTGCAGGACTTAACGGATAAAGTTATTTTTGTAGTCAGCAATTTCCTTAAACTCCTTTGTATTGGTGTTCAGAAACAATTAACACTCCCTAATGGAGGGAGAGTAATTATTTGACTTTTTAACAATTGCTCAGTGAATCATTGCCAAAGACCTTGGGTTTGGGGGCCTGTTAATTTCCAACTCTTTGTTAAATCCTCCAAGCTAAACTGAAAACATAGCTTCCACATTTTCTATTTTTTCCTTGCTTTTGCAATAAATATTATTATGGATATACAGGTCTCATGAGTAAAACAGAAAACCCAAATAAGTTGTTATTGTGATTATTTATATTTTAGAATGTATAAGGCTATTAAACTATATTAAAATCCTGTAGGCCATCCCTCAAAAAGGGGGACCTGAATCTTACTTAAATAATACCTTCAGGAAATACTAGTATAGGTTTCAACAACCGTATGTACCAGTCAAGTCACCAAATTAACCCTGTTGTTGGATGTAAGTACGCGACAACTTTCTGTTAGCCCAACCCACTTTCAGAACAAGTATTTAGAATGATTATTAGCATCTGATTGATGTAGGAAAAATCTTATTTTAACCGACGCTAAAGTATGTAAGCTCTTTCCCTGCAAAGCACAGTGCTCTGTCCAGTGCTAAAGTTATGCTTTCATCTGGTTATCTTTCAAGGCAACCTGGGTGGTCAGAAAAAGCACTTGACATCTTGATGCACTTCAGCAGTTTTACATATACACAAACTTTGTAGAAAAATAAATTTGTCATTCGTCACCACATATGTTGATCTGAGGAGTGAGGTTCCTGTGGCTGTAGCTCCTGTGCTGCTCAACCCTTTCTTATTCTCTCTCCCTCCCTCCGCCTCCTCCTTCTTTCTCCCTTTTCCCTCTTTCACTTTTTCCAATTAAAACAAATTGTTTCCTCAGAAACACAGATTTTCACAAAACAACTATGAGGGACTTGCTCTGCAGAATATGCTAATCATTTGCGCTAGCTGCAAACTCATGTCAAAAAAAGTCTTTGTGCTGACTTCTTATATGGGCCAAACATTTAGAATATCTAATCTGTTATCGCTGTTCAGCAGGCAGTCTTGGCAACTGTGATCTATTCTGCTTTGCTTTGGGGAATGTGATAAAGAGCAAGAAACAGCTGGTTTAAGAAAGCCTTAGAAACATCTCTTAGTTTATAAAGACAATAATAATATTTTCATATTTGAATGGGTTGATCTACATGTTAAACCACAGTAAAGGGAAAAAGTAAGTAAATTCAAAATGTTTTCTCAAGTCAATAAAAGAACGCTGCAAAAAAAACCCCGCACTCTTGGGATTTCAGAGAAAACAAGTACACACTGTACGCACGCAATTAAAAAACCCTCCTCCAAATCTCATCCACTTAAACTATCCCCTTTACTCAAATATGTTTATATTATATTACAAAGCTGTGTTCATATGTCAAATATGACTATTCACAAATTCATTTTTCATATCGTTATCAACTCTTCTTTCCAGTCTGTGTTGCTAGTAAAAAAAATAATCTTAACCAGTTTAATTATTTTCTCCTGTGTGGCATTATTTGTAAGTAGTGTTTGGACAGGGAAAAAAGCATAGTTTAAAAATGACAGTCTAAAACATATAAATAATTTACTATTGAGAATACCAAAGATGTTATTTAATATAATAGTGTATTAAGACCGTATTTCTAAAAGAACCATCTTCTGTGGTTATTTTGTTGATATAGTTAAAAGTGATAGCACACATTTGGTGACTGCCTTAGACAACACAGGTCAAATTCTGGTTTTGGTTATGTCCAGCTAACTCTACTGACTACGCTGAGGAAGTGTTAAGTTAGTTAAGAATTTGGTTGTTAACAGCATGTTGGAAGTGATTCAAAGATCACAGAAATCTATCAAACAGCTCCCTTCGAGTTCAATGAGCTTTAAACCCTGTGGAAAACACATCAGTTTCTAGGGTAACAAAACCAGGAAAAACACTTTACACATCAGGTTTTAGAGTCTACAGCAAACAGCCAGCATCCTTTATTACTTGCTTTTTAAAGCTATCTATCATTTAGAATAGTCTTTTGGATGGCCAACTACTGGTTTACATGATTTGAATGGACATGCTGATATTTCAGCAAAGGTAGTAGTTTCAGGTGCCTTTGACAACAAACAATGCTGTGTTTCATAGAGAGTTTAATAGGAGGCTGGCAAGAAAACTCTCAAAACATCTGCCTCACTACATAAGATCTGCTGTGAAGACCCTGAGATATTCTGTCTTTGCTTGGGCAAAATCCCCTGGGTATCAATGGGGATTTTACCAAGTGAAGAGCTGGATCTGTGACCGCTCAGGCATTATGAACATTTCAAAACAGACATCCTTTAGCCCCATATTTTGTTATAGGTTTTACCTGGTATGTGACCTCTGCAAGTGTAATAGAATTCTTTACAATAGTCTTTGCACAGGTAGGGAAGAGTTAGTTCTCTTTCAGGTGTTTCCCCTTTCTCAGGTGAGTGGAATAGATTCTGAGCGTGAGGTGAGCAGTGTGCACATTTGATTTCCTCCAGTAGCTTCGCACATTCTGTGCTGTTGGTAACAGAAAGTATCTGCAAGCCACAAACCAGAGACAAATAAATATATGAGCTGTTTCTCCATCTTACACACACACACACAAAAAAAAAAGATTGCATGATCTAATGTAATAAATAATGCTAGAGGAACCAACACAGTTAGTATAAATGCATCACGTTTCATGTCACTGCTTCAGAAGTGCAAAAATTATTACTATGAAATGTGCAATATGTCATTAGTACAGTGAGATTTTAAGCACTTGCTTCTCTTTCTCACATAAGAATAATAGTACTCAAGTTATTTTATGGACTCACGCCCGCAATCTCTTAATCACGTAGACAATCTCTGAACTAGAGGGATCATTTATATAAAGAGGAGCTACAGCAGCAGGCCGCCTACCCACTTCTCTTACGAGAAATACTTAAAACCTTAACTTGTAAGGTGACCTATTCGAGTATTTAGAGACTAAAAATTAAAGCCCTACCATCAAAACACAGCAGGAAAATCATATCTAGCTATTTGTTGATAGCTGTATCTTGAATGCTATCGCAGTCCAGCTACTGAAACGACTGCTGCGGAGTTCAGCAGGTGCCTTGGATTTTTCATGCTTTAAGTGCTGCTCTGCTCTTTGTTCTCTCTAACGCAAACTACTTGGAGGTGGGACAAGCTGGATGTTTTCAGACAGGCCTTTTTATAAGTGAAAAAGTAGAATTTGTTCATAACATCTTGTTTGTCTCGATATTGAAACTGCAACTTTGTCCTGAAAAAAGAGCATACATTATGCATAGTACTTGAAGGAGCACGAAACCACGACTGATGATGTGTTTAAGTAAACACAGGAGCCTAAGGAGCGCAATGTCATCAAATCGTGAAAAATAATGGAAAACAGCATAGTCGTCTTTATTAGTCTTTGAATGCAGTGCACTTTCTTAATCTATTGTTAACCACATGGATTGTTTTTTGATCATTCATCCCAATGGTGGGTAGTGGGAAATGTGTTCTCAGTTGAGAGGGCCTGAATCTGATCCAAGGCACAAAGCTCAGGTTCTGTCTGCTATTTGTTTAATGCAGTTCTAAACAAAGACTGTAAGACAATTATATTAAGAAATATTGATGTTGTAAATATTTGCATTCTGTAAAATTTGTACATATTTGTAAATAGCGCATTTGAAAATATTGACACAGTTTTGCTATAGTTTGTATCTCTGAGTTGATTTGTAGAAGGACTTTCCAATGTCATTCCCTTGCAACATAACATTGAAGGGAATTATCAAAATTACTTTTGATAAAATAAGTTATTCAATGCATGAAGACTGTTAATATGTTTGAGTATGCTGTCTCATAGGTTGGCTGTCTTCTAGAATGCAGTATTTTGATAACACAGTTCTGAACTCAGTATTTTATTTATGGATCATAGTTACATAAACCTCAGTTGAGAGAAATGCACTCTCCATTGCTTTAAACAGATACGTACTCAAAATATTACACAATATATGGCCCATACAGTTACACAAAATCCTACTTAAAGGAACCTTAATTTAGAAGGTGAACTTTTTCCAGGAAAGTTTAGTTTTACGCTACATGTATTGTCAAAAGACCATCTGAAATGTGTACTATAGTTTAGTGGCAGAAGTTGGACCACTGATTAGAAGAACATCCTTTGGCTTCTACCATTATTCTGGAAGAGCTGCCATTGGCTTCAAAAAGAATTCCTCCAGATTTGCCAGGACCATTAAATGCATGAAATGTTCTGTGCTTTAGACTATCTGTTCTCAGACTATCCTCGGCTTCGTAGCACCTGCAACTAAGTAATGTGACTAACATCTGCCACGTATGGTTTATTATCTCTCTTCAGACCCTTCTTGGGAATATAATTGTCTCACATCTTCTTTTGGAAAGGGTTTGTCTTTTTTTTTTTTTCTTTTAAACTTTGAAGACAGTAGTCTATTAATCACATGTTTCATGTATGGCAAAAGGTTTGCGTTGGCCCTGAATTCTTTGGGGAATTCTTTCCACAGTCCCAGACCCTTCCCTCCTGAAAAAGTGTAGATTTTTTTGCTAGATTGCTCATTTGGACCATAGCAGCAGAACTGTTAACCTTAGTCTTCTTTCATGAGTTTCAGGTGTTGTTCTAGATATGGTAGATCTGGGGGAAAATGCCTTGAAGACAAGAACTAAAAATAAAATGATGACTACAATAAACTATAACCAAAATACATAATAACTAAAACTTTGAACTTGACTTAATACTGCATGGGATTGCAATCCAGGTAGTAGAGAACAGACTTTATATGCTTGCAATAATCCACACTGCTGAAGCAATCTTCTGCATTAGCTGGACTTTCTTAAGGGATGATGGCATCCTGACCTTGGTACGTTGCGCTGCTGTGGTTCTGGTGAGAAGTGGCCTGTATAATTCAGTCAAGTCATTGTCTGCCAAATAGAACAAAGTCTGAAGCCAACAGGGCATGATCGAAAGCACTGGCCATAAATGCTACTTTTAAAGAACATTATGTCACCAAGAAGCTGGGAACTCTCCTAAAGTAAGGATGAAATGACCTATTTTGGTGTTTCCACCAAAGGAAAGAAGGAAAGTGCAGCGTGACTACAGCCTCTTCTAAGTACTTGCCTACATTCAGTAGTATCACCTGCTTTGCAAAAGTCTGGGATGTTTTCATCAGGGAGTTGATCTCAGGCAGTAGGCTTTCCTGTGGTAGCAGCATGACTGTGTGTTTAGAAGTACAAGTAAACACAAGGTATTTCTAGGGAAATACTCAGTGTGTTTATTGAATTAACTCCAGTGATGCAGATAGAAAACTGTACTTCTACTGGAAGACTCCAGAAGGCATTGTGAACAGGGGAAAAAAAATAAAAAGTTACAGGGTAGCAAAGCTAATTTACTGTTTCTTGTGGAAAACGTAATTGACGTTGCCTGGTGATACAGGAGAAGTAATGCTTGCCAACATTTCAGTCCTCAAAGTTAAGACAAAAGGATCCTAATCCCCCTGAGCAGCTGCTATCCAGGAATTAACCACAGGAATTCACCCCCTCATGTCATTTCTGGAATGAATCTTGGTCATATAATAGCTAATCGGAAGATTAAGGAATGAGAGTCAATCAATTATCTGAAAATCAAGTACAATGTTATTTAACTTTTAGAATGCTCAAGCAAAATAGGGCGGTAACATTTGCTCTGTGTGAGGTCTGATGTATAACTCTGTCCTGGCTGGGAGATAGGACAACCGTTCTAGTCTGAATTTCAGTAAATTGATAATGTATTTATCCTGGAGTATACTAAACCAGTTTTAAGCGAAAGCTGAAATACTTATTTGAATGAATCTTTTTCTGTTGGATCTCTATTTTGAAAATGACCTTAAAGTTGACAATGGCTTTCGTCTTTTGAAGAAATGTAAACTAATTTCCTGCTTCAATTTTTAAAGTCGTATGTGAAACCATCAAACTGCAGTGGTTTAAACTAACTGTGCTCTGGAAAATATGTAAAACTTCCAAACATTTATTGCAACATGCTTAATAATGATTATGCCTGCTGCTGACTAATTTACAACATCTGTAAGATCATCCTTTAATCTCTAGCCACATGAAAGTAAAACGGGTAGACTAAAGGTAAGATAAATCCTGGAATGCGCAGGAAAGCATAGCATACTAAATTGGTTTATCAACAAAAAGAGTAGTGCAAAGAAGAAGAAGCAGAAGAGGACACAATAGCCAGAAATTCTTTAAGTTGAATATCGTCATCTGTTTTGTGTACTCTGTCATATCTAGTTTGAGAAAGGCAGTGTAATTTTGATGTTAACAGGAAAAAAACCAGTGAAATAAGTCATTGCATTAAGCCGTATTTGATATACAAGCATTTACGTCTAAAAATCATATGCTTACAAGATTGTTCAGCTGTTGGGTTGAACATATGCTTCTTCTGTATTATAGTGCTGGATTATGTCATTAAAGAGTTCGGTTTCAATTTTAGGGTAATATGTAAATAGATCATTGTACTAAGGCAGCTGTTAAAGGGACCCCAAGATGAGTTATTTGTTTAGTTGGATGTGTTCAACAATAGCCTTTGTTCGTGAAAAAGCCAGAGCAAACAAATGATTGTAAAAGGGCACACTTGAAAACAATTACTTTTCACCCATTCCTTGACAGCCTTGGCTCTGAAACCATCCAAGGTAGAGAGGACTTCTTTGCCTGTCAGGCTGTAAGCAAACTTTCAGAAAAACTGATATTACAATGTTTGACTGGGACGCAGTAGCCCTTCATAAACACGGGGAGACTGGAGAAAACTAGAAGACAAAGAGTTAAATGTCAACAACAAGATGCAAAAATCTTACTTGAGCCAGTGCAATGCTGTATCTGCTTGTTATGGTAGCTCCATTTCTGTTCCCCAAACGGCAGGCAATGGGAGTGTTTTCATTATAAACACAGATCAATAATTTGGTCAAAAATTCTCAAAGACCTGGCATCTTACACAAGAAGCTCTTATGAAAATGTCAACTGAGCATGCTCAATTTCCTTGTTTTTTTAAAAAAAAGGAAGCTAGCGTTCAGATTTCTGTTAATGTCATAGCCACTCCATCGGGTAGATAGATATATGATGGAGTTTAAAAAAGCTGGTTTGGGAACCGCAGTAGAACACAGTTTAAAAAACGTGCTTATAGAAAAGTTACGTTCAAATGTATTCCATAATAGTTTGCCATGTCTTTTGTGGAATGACCACCTCATTCTGTCAAGTATAAATGACACATATTTTGACATTCTAAACATATATTGATATGATAAAGCAGGTTTGTGAGTCTCATAAATCTTTAGTGAAAAACAGCCTGATTTTAAAACCCTGTAAAATAATATTCCTTAAAAAGTGTAATTCATATTTAAAAAAACAGGTTCAACAGCTCAGAAATAGCTACTGTAGTAGATGGTATGTTCAGTTCCTCACATCTATATCAGGTTTTTAGCACCATTAGTAAAAAAAAAAGAACAACCCAAAACAAAGGGAATTAAAAGAAATTTTCAAGGAACAGAAAGAAGAGAATAAACCCTTCAACTGCTTGGAGATTGAAAATGAACCAAAATTCAACTTCCAATTTACTGCATTCAGCCAATTATGACAAGGGTCTCCAAGCACCGAATAATCTCAGTAGCATATATGCCACCGAGACATTGCAAACAGGGTGAATTAAGGACATATTTTCCAGTCCTTATTCTTTTTTTTTTAATATATATATTTTTTCCCCCCCAGCTAGAACTTTCAGGTTATCTGTGTGTGGTTAGTTTATAGTTTAATTCAATTATCACACAGGAGCTTAATGACACTGTCTCTAGACAACATGAAGAAATATATCTGCCTTGAATCTCAAACTGCTGCTGCATATGGTATGAATAAAGAGAGATCTGCAGCTGAAAACCTGCAGTAAGACAGTTCTCACTCATCTGGGAATAGAGGGGGTAGGACAAATGCTCCCTCAAAAGGCATGAACATTTGGACAGAGCTGGGGACTGAAGGAGAATGATGTTCTCCAGTTTCACCCATTAGTGAACCAACTAACAAACACAATGGTGTTGTTGTTATTCTTTTGCCATAAGCAACAGGACTCTGTGTGTGGGCAGCAGTTTAGTGGGGAGGAGGATAAGTCGACCCCTTTTTGTCCTATTGATTTTTTCCTATTTGCATGACTTGAGCAAATTAAATGATGCAATATGGCTTTTTGTTACAAAACAAAGTGAGAGATACCACCCAGACACATATGTTGATTCGTAGAAGCTGTTTACATGAGAATGGAGTGAAATCTACCGTGAACTGAGCATAAAAATTCGATTCAGGCTGGGTATTTTTTTTTTATTATGCTTGGGCCAGCAAGACTGAAACACAAGTTTTCCAAGAGTCTCTCAGACCTTGACAACTACAGAGTTGTAACTGAGGAATTCTTAATTAAACCTAAACCAGGATGGAAAAAAAAAGAAAAGAAAAGAAAAGAAAAGAAAAAATAAAAAGACACCTGATTGTTTATTTCACGTGCAGTGATTCTTAATGACATTATTCAGCAAGTTCCCTCCCTGTGCGTAGCCCTGGATGCAACACTGGTCATCACAGCAGAGCGGATCAAACCCGGTGCTGCGGGGTTAGGTACCCACGCGTTTGCAAAGCTGAGCAACAGGCTGATAAACAGCACTTAACTTGCTAAAGGATGCAGACAAGTGACAATTTTAAGAAATCGGTGAGCAGAGGAGGTGCTTCCCTTCACATGACCGCAGCTTGAAATTGGGCAGGGAGGCTGCCAGGTAATGTGAAAAGGAAGACGATCTCACGGCACCTTGTGTGAGAAACCGCTCATGAGCGAGAACTGTTAGACCAGGGTCCTAAAAGGCAAACCTCGGGGGTCTTTTGCAGCCGATACGCCTAATTCTGAGTGATAGATGGGCCCCGAGGAGGCTGGAGATTATAAAGTTTTGGTACACCGGCACCATCTACTATCCAAAAACCTTCCTGACTAGTCACGCGGAGCAAATTGGAGAAGCTTTTTCACCCCAGAAATCAACCGTAA
>VYZM01006167.1:0-53195 GCA_013398915.1 Dromas ardeola
GACTTTGTCCTGCAGGTCCCTGTTTTATGGCCCTTCAACCCGGGAGGCGTGAGGAGAGAGGCTGGCAGTAAAGATCGAGGCAAAAAAATCGTTCAGAACCTCAGCCTTCTCTTCATCTGTTGTTACCAATGTGCCATTCTCAGTCATCAGGGAGGGCACGCTTTCTTTCACCTTCCTTTTCTGGTTGATGTACCTGTAGAAGCCCTTGTTATTCTTAGCATCCCTTGCCAAGTTCAGCTCCAGCCGCGCCTTGGCCTTCCTGACCTCATCCCTACATACCCGGGCAGCCTCCCTATATGCTTCCCAGGACACCTGATGTTGCTTGAACTGCCTGTGCATTTCCTTCTTGCCTTTTAGTTTGACCAGCAGGTCCCAGCTCAGCCATGCTGGTCTCCTCCCTTTCTTACTTGATTTCTTACACCTGAGGATCAAGAACGCTTGTGCTCTATAGAAAGCATCCTTGAAGATCTGTCAGCTCTGTTCTGCCCCCTTGTCCCTGAGGACCATTTCCCAGGGGGTCCTATTGACTAACTCCTTGAAGAGCTGGAGGTAACCATCTACATCAACAACAAGAAAACACAAATCTGATTTAAAACAGAAAAAAATCTGGTTTGGGCTAGTTTTTTTTTTTTGCTTTCTCATTTTGATTTAAAACATTTAAAGGATTGTGTGGTCCCACAAGACCTACGGAGATAAGCCTACTTCCCAACAAAGTTCCATATTAGCTTTGAGTTTAAAAAGCCAAAAAGTTTCAACAATTTATGCTGAAATGTCAATGCAAATGGAGGATTTTTGCTTTGTTTGGACTTATGATGTCCTTTCCTCCTTTTGAAACTGAAAAACCAAAATTAAATGACATTTAAAGGCTTAAAGATACAAAAATAATTTTCTTCTTCAAAACACCAGTTCATCACAAGTATGTTCAATGCGAATAGTTTGGAACTCTCTTACGGCAAAAGTAATTTTTTCCTGCTGAAGCATTCTAGATTAAATGTTTGACCATCTGAAATTTCCCACTGGCATATATTTGGTTATTTGTTCCCCTCCTGTTCTTCATCTGTCCTACATCATAACTGCAATTTACTTGCCCTGCAGGCTAAAGGATGCCCTCAGAGGTATATACACAAACTTAACCTCTTAGAACACAGCTACACAGCATACTTGAAGCCCTTCTGTGCCAATCCCATGGAGGACAGATGCAACTCATTGCAAAGAAAATCTCATCCTTTTTTCTTCTTTCCTCACCACACATAAGTTCAATCAAAAACCCTCCGCCCAAACCCATCCGAGACGAAAATGTACTGGTGTCACAAGCAACTGTCTACTTACCAGCAAAAGTAACACCCATATAAAACAGCATTAAGCTAAAAATATCTTTGCATGATTTGCACTATTTTAGAAAACACACCTTAACGTTACACAAATTTTTACAGAAGATGTTGAGAAATGGGTAGATACCTGCTCACTGCAATAATCAGGGGAAAAGGAAGCCAGCCTCTACTTTTCAGTCACCAAGACCAGCGTATCAGCCAAGACAGGAAAAAAATCCTATTTATTTATGTACAAGTAAAGCAACACACCCCATTGCTCAGTGATCAGCAACTGTGACAAGAGGGACATCTGCTCTCTGGGAAGCCAAACAAGACAGCCAGGAAGAGGGCAACAGCTTCCACATAATTACTAACTTTGCATTCCAAAAGGAAAAGACTCATTGCAATCGGTTGTGTTACAGAGTAGCCCAGATTTGGGGATCCTTCTTGCTTCACATGGCTCAAAAACTACCCTAATGTAAGGATAACCTGCAGGCATCAGTCAAGCAGTAAAGGTGCACTGAGCTTTCATGAGAGATCAATTGTCTGGACTTACCCTGTTTCAACTTCTTGTAACTTCACTTCTTATTGCCCGAAATTTAACATTAATAACAGATTTAATTAATGAATATAGCACCAGATCACCATTTCTCAGAACCATAATGCTATAATCTTAAAGGATGAAGTGCACTGCACTCACTTTATAAGGGTTTATGAAGCATGTGTTATAAAAGTACCTCAACCATAAGGCTTTTATACCTTGGCACTCACTTCAATACAATCCCATAAAATCCAAGCAATCTTTAAGTGTTAAAGGTGACTTTCACTACTGTATTTATTATTGGATAATGAAAAATGAGTCAGAGACCTATAGAAACTGAGCAATGAAATAGAGTTTCCTTAGACTTTTGCATTGGGTCTGCATTATGTGTACCGTGACCAAAGAACCAAATAGCGCTCTCAAGACCTTTCAGGCACTTCATGCTAACCTCTCTCCACAATTTCCTTCCTATCAGGACTTCCCTGTAATTACAAACCAACCTCTACTCCACAGAATCCCATTGCTTGACACTGAACTTTCCAGATGTCAACAGCTGTTTCTGTAAGCATCCAAACTCCTGTGAAGGACCTCCGTCGACTCCTACAGCTGTGCTGGAGACTGCAGCTCTCTACTCCAGGAAGCTGCTTTGAGAAAACAGCATAGACCTCTGACACTAACATCAGGAGGACCCCACTTGTGGGTTCCCCATCTTTCCAGCATTGAGAGAGAAAGATCAGAGCACATCACGCTGTTCAGGTTACATGCAGGTCCCACGTCTTTGTAGAATGTTTTGTCTTTTGTAGATGGTACATGAAAGAAGAGGACCATTACAAAGTAGGAAACAAGCTATAAAATGAAAAAAAAAATTTTTCTTAATCTAAAACAGCAGTGTCTTCTGGTGATACTGCAACACAAAAGAGGACATCACTGGGGGGCTTGTTCATTTTTATGAATATCAAATCCTCTTCTGTAATGCAATATGTAATTATTCTGCTGTCCCCTTGTTATATGTATTTAGACAGCCCATCTTCAAAATAGAGAGCAAGTTTCATCATAAGGTTTCTAAGTTGTACAGCAACAATATTCTGCATAGATATCAAGACCATTTTGTCACTCAGTAATGATGTCAGCATGAACCTGCTGCCCAAACAGCACACCCTCCCCACCAGGATTAAGCACCCCAGGTTCACTGTTAACTTGAAAAGCCCCTCAGCAGAATTCTGGTACTGTCAGAAATAAAACTAACAATTTTTTCTACAACCAACCCAATACGTGCCTTGTCTCAACAGACCATGGAACCAGCAGTTCAAGGGAGCATCAGTCTGGCCTATGAGGATGAATAATCTACATGCATCAGATACTAGTGTTACACTCAGACACTAAAGATGCAATTAGAATATATAGTCCCAGCATGTGCTACATGCAGTTGGCTCAGTCAGGGAAGAGTACACTTTTAAGATTACAGCATCTCAGCAATTCTTTCATTTGCTTCTCGTAAAGATTAAAAAAGATGGAGATGCCAGAAAGACTTTGCGGAAACTCTGAGATAGAGCAGTTTGGTGGCAAAAGAATGACTACCTATCGTCCTCCTGTCTGAAAATCCATAGGAGAGATATCTTACATTATTAACTCTGAGAAAAGAGATTAGTAAAAGCACATCAAATGAGGACCAGCACCACCTTGCCTTCTCTAAGGAGATGCGTAACAGCCCACCATGCTTGTTACAGTGAATAACCCTGGTTAATCTTTCTGACCTCTATTGTTTCTCATATCCAATTACATCCAGATTACAATTACAAATTAATTGTTCAGATTTGTACAAAATTAAAGCAGCCTCTTGGCATTGCAGCCATGCCTGCCATAAATTGCCATACCAAAACAAAACGCTTCACAGAATTCCAAGCTCACACACCCCATGCCCTGTGGAGAGAGCACTTCATTTAATTACCACCTCCAGCAGCTGTGCAAGAGCACAGATGCACCTTGCAGGATGCCCTGAGGATCAGGAGCAAATCAAGGCTAAATTGGATACAGAGCAAGAGCCCCTCAAGGAAAACCACTCTGCCATCCTCCTTAGCAGGTGGGAAACGAAAATATATCATGTCTGTAAGGCTTAGGCAAAATCAGAGCTGGGAAAAGAACTCAGATGCTGTAAAGCTGCCATCCTAACCTGCCCACAATGCCAAATCCCAGGCTGGATGCAATTTGCATGCACAGGAGTGGAGTAAGCGATCGTACTAGACCCAACAAAGCAGAACATCTCATCTTTGTTTTACTGCTAAGCAGGTCAGAACAACATGTCTCCCTGCTTTCTCTTGTCTTTTTGGCACTGGACACATGTACTTTTCACTTTTAATTACAAGGCACAGCAAGCATTTGCTTGTTAAATTTCAGGTGCCAGTGGGGATGGAAGCCATCCAAAAAGCATGTGTTTGACCTGGCAAAGAGTGACTGATTGGCAACAGCCACATGCTTGGTTGTAAAACCTTTTCATTGTCACAGCAAGGCAGAGTTTACGCAAGGTTATTCCATCCCATTATACTCTCATTACAGCTGCACGTTCTCCACCTCCCCACAGATCATCAGAGCGAAGTCCTCTGCTGCAATAATCCCACCTTCCTGAGGCCACTTTGGTGCTGCAGGCTGTTCAGCTATTTTGCCAAAGGCTTTTCCATATCACAGCATGTTCATGCATAGCTCCCTTCTATGAACTGCCAAATGGGTTACCAGCATCACCCCTTATGGCTGGTTTTGTATATATCCAGTTTGACCAACACTTCTATGACTGGGCCTGGATCAGATGTAGAAGGAAACCCAGCTGGAGACCTCAGGCAACAACCAGTGCTTCCACAGGAAAAACAGACACCAAATAAGCAGAAGAAAAATGTAAAGCTTCTGATCTTTATTATGCTTTGCTCTGGAGTCTGGTATTTCTGCATAGCATAGTTCTGCATGATGCCTTCTTACTCTTCTCTGTCCTTCACAGGAAATCCCTAACTGTTGCAACATCTGATACCTTGTTTTGTGGTCACCAGCCTTTTCTAGTGACACAGAACAGCTCTGATCCCAAACTGTGTGCACAGAACGAGAAAAGCAGCATTCACTGTTATAATTATATGCTATTTGAGTAAATGCATGGTTGTGCTACTCTCCATAGAACTCCAAAGTAATTTTCACCATTATGGTAACTTACCATGTAAGCAGAAATAGTTACAGAAAATAATGTTATCAGTAAGGAGAGACTGCGTGCACCACAGCTGCTGGAACTGAGAACACCATTTATACAAAAACACTCCTTTGATTACAGGTCTCACTTGGGAGAACACTTTACATGTGGGAATAAGTTTACTCACAGTAGTTACCTCATTACAGAAAACAAAGAGCTGTGCATGGATAGTTACTCATGGGGGTAAACTTTTGCAGCCTGTATACAACAGTCTATTTCATTTGAGGACAGTAGAGTGTTTCATGACTCTTTAGAAAAATAAAAATTGTATTATGTATCTCCCTTGAGGCCATTAAACCCGAACACAATTTTAAATGCATCATTGCTTCTCCTCTGCTTACACACTTTATTTTTCTGCTTTTTAGTCAGATTGCAGAGAGAACATAGACAACAGTCAGCTTTATCAATGTTCACATCCAGATGCTAATGATCTATCTCAATTTACTTACCTGGCATCTATTACTCATGTCCCTCACTGTCCCCCTAATGTACTTCTCTTCCTAACATCCCCCCACTGGAGAAAGCCGAGGAGGTAGGAGAAGGCCTGTCCATTTTCTGGATGGAAGGATGAGGCCCCCAAAAAATTAAAGATTAAAGTTACAAGACGTGATGGCATTGCAGTGCTCTGTACAGTAGCAGTCAGCTCTAAGCTATCCACTGTGGTTGCAAGCTCCGCACATTAACTGAAGGGCCAGAGTTCCTAATATATGGGAAGGTTCAGGACCTAAGAACAGGATTCACAACTACCAGCTCATTGGCTTTGACATTTCCCATTACATTTGCAAAATTAGCTCCCAATGATACAGTCCTTGCAGAAGGCAGAAGTCCTGTCTGCCATTACACATTGAGAGAGTGAATGACTGCCCGAGTGACTGAACCACAGCCACTATGTCCTATTCCAAACAGGGTCACTGATACCTTGGGAAAAAAAAAAAATCACATACTCTCCTTTCCATATCCTTCCACGCACATACATGAGCCCTGGTCATTGCAGTGTCCTGAAGAACTCGTGTAAGAGGAAAGGAAATTGGAAGAGGCGACAAAGGTTTTCTCTGCCACACAAACCTGACACTGGTTTAGGAATCAATTGCCAAAATCAGAAAATTGCCAAGATGACTCCATCGTTCCACCCATTTCCAGGTCCTGAGCACTACATTCATTGCCTCCACTCCATTGCCACTCACATCTCTGAGCACAGCTGCTTCTTAAGTTTTGTTGGTTTCTTGCAGTCATTTTTAAGGATCACATTGGCCTGCCATGGAATGGCTTCAAGGGAGGCAGGAAGATGGCAGATAAGCTTTTTTTGTCAGAAAAATGACAACCTAATTTGTTGCAACAGAGAATTAAAATATTGTGGGGCCCACTGCAAAAGACAGCACCAATGTCTCCTCGGACAGACATAAGGACTGGGGCTAAGCGTTGATTCCCCAGATTTATAAGCAAACTACAACCTGAGTTTTCTCTAACTATAACTGTGCATCACTTGGAAAATCCCTATCATTTCTTTCACAGTCCAGCAATGTCTGTCTGTATACAATGAAAAAAGGCATTTTAGGACAGATAGAGTAAAGGGCAACGAACTCTGTCTAGTGCAAAAAGAAGCCTCAAGTACTCCGAGACGTGCTGAAATGTTTCTCTAATATTTACCACAGCCAAGCTCCATGTCAAAGAATAACTGCTCCTAATACTGCCACGCAACGGCTTCCAGGATTCGCAGTGCTTTTTACACAGAATTGATCATATCAGAGCTGAAATTAGAGTTACTGCACTTACACTGTAAGAGGCAGATGCGCCTATATGGCAGAAACTGAGACAAGAGCCAGCATGCACCCCGCAGACTCTGCTGATCTATTCTACTAAAAATGAGAATTCACTCAATGAGTAATGCTGAATTTCTCTGTTCTTCACTTTGGAAAAGAATGAAATAAAAAGACATTTTGCCACAGACAAGTGGATTTGGGGGTTGGGGTTGGCAGGGGGAGGATTTTCCTAAAAAAAAAAAAACAAAAAAACACAAAACAAAAAAAAAAACCAAAACAACAAAACAGAAACAAAACCAAACTGTGTCCTGGTGAAGCAGCTCTTATCACTAAGATCAAGGTCAGAGCATTATGCAGTCTTCAAAAGGACCCACCTGCCCCTTTTCCAAGAGCTGCTCTCCTCCCATTCTATTATTTTTTCCTCCTTTTTAATAACAGGACATGCTGACTCGTTATTATTGATTGATTATCCTGCTGTCTGTGAAGCACCATTCCCCTCCTCGTTAATTCAAAACTACCTCATTTTTCATACTTCATAAATTAATATATTATTGGAGCAGCAGCAGCAGTAAAGGAGATGGCCATGTTTCACAGAGAGGTAGGGAGGGCGGAGAAAGTAAGGAAGTCTCATAAACCTGCCCTACATCAGGATCTGCAGCTGTGTCCGCCCTGCTGACAGGCTGGGTGTTAAGTACAGGCAGCCCCTCACAAGGTGATGCATCCTGACAGTCCCTCTTTGTCCCTGTAACCAAGGCAGGGCTCTGAAAAGCTCACACACGTCCCTTCTGCCTACTTCATAAAAGCAATGGCTATGCTTAGTGACAAAATTGCAGCTTTATTTTAGGGGATATTATAACTTCTGATCTGTCCTTTAACACTTGCTGGCTAAACTGGAGCAAACTACCTCTTTATTAAATACTGACAGCCAGCTCTGGGAAGTCCACATCTAAATGTGGATATGACCTTTCCAGTTTTACCCCATCTCTTCTCTTTACGACCTCGTACAATCCCTAAGGCCCTGTAGGGCTCTGACTCTAGCAATACAAGGTGAAGCAGAAAGAGAGCGCACAACAGGAAAGGTGGACTGACTTCTAGGAAGCCAGACAAGGCAGCCCCGGAACAGACCTGCACTAGTATCCTGCCGAGTTGAGCCTTACCTGATAAGTGGTCTTTTTTTCTCCAAACATTATCTGCAAGTCTTTTTTTAAAAAAAAAAAAAAACCTGACTTACTGACTTGGGTTTCTTCCATCTTTCCCCCTTGCAACCTGACTCTCCAGCCACTCCAATAGACAATGAAGTGCAGTGATACCCTCCTCAACCAATCTTAGGGGTTTTTTAGGATGATGGGGCAGGGAATTGTATGTTTAAAGTGGTAGTTACCTACATTTACCGTCACAAACAGTGCCAAACAAAGACTGCTCACCCACTCAGTTCTGGCACACAAAGCAACCTCAGGGAAGTGTGCATGGTAAATAAGTCAAGTACAAAGGGTGTGAATTCCGATTTGCCTTCCCCTAAAAACTGTGCCTGCTTTCATTCAAGTGGCCTTTTTTTTTTCCCTCCCAAAGCCCTAGGCAGCATCTAAGCAGGGATTTCAGGACCACAGTTCCAGTCCTTGGTGGATAAATGACATAGCACGTACCTGACTGCTTTTTTCTTATTTTACTTATCCATCTTGTGTCTACATGCTTACTTTTATCAAACAGACTTGCAATATCTGTGAAGACTAAAATGACATTTATTTAACAAAACAGGTTTCATAAAGCCAACAAAGACAGCCCTCATTTTATTCTCTATCTTTATTAATTAAATCCTGCATTAGGTTTCCATTCATTTTCAATCCTTACCTCAGCACTTACCAAACGTATTAAAAGAGCTCAGACGCCTAAGAAAGATGCAAGTGAAAGCTCTTGGAACATATAACTACAAAGACATGAAATGCAGATGCATAAAGGCACACACAGGCAACCCCAATTCTGGAATTTCATAATATATGAACTTTCTTTCTTCATGAACGCTGAAACACTGGCTTTCAATGTTGTATCTTTAAGATAGGTAGAAACAGATACCCTTCCACCCCCATTAAATACTGCCATATGTGAGCATTTTGTTAATTATCTCAATTGTGTTTCTTTTTAGAAACAGCTGATGAGTAGTGGGTGAGGTTCACTGGGGTTTGGGGTTTTTTGTTTGTTTTTTTAGTGCATCTGCTTTTTCAGAGAGTTAACTGAAAATCCCCAAGAATCTGCAGTTTTCATGTTCATGCATACCGAGGGACAGGCCTCCCGGGAGTGCAACAATCAGATTGTCCCTATTCAAGAAAAGGGAAAACTTCCCTTGGGGATCTCTCATAAGCTTGGGCCCCAATTTTGTGCTGTCTGTGCTGACAAATGATCATATCCCAGACCGCAGATGCTATATGACCTCCATTTATCTCTATGATTTATGTCAAGTCAGAATAGTAAAATTAAAACCTGCAAACAAACAGATACTAGTTTGTTCTTTCAAGTGCAGGTCAAGTCAGGTCAGGTGAAGTGGGGCACCTGACGTGGCAGGACCCACAGCCCCAGGCTGCAGCAGGGCAGAGCGCTCTCTCACAGGAGCCCCTTGACTATAAAGATCAACAAGGAGGCACAATCCCCAAATATAGTAATAAAAACAATAATAATAATAAAACCCACCACCACCCCAAAAAAAACCCAAACCAAAAAAAACACAAAACACCCCACACCTATTTGGACATATTGAAAAAGACCCTATATTTTAAGGGGATTCTAATAATGGTCATATTTTGCCTTTACATCCCAACACCTTCCATTCATTGATCTTGAATTATGTTTAAAACACCAATAAACTCAGTCATCCAGCATCAAGAAACTATATTTCTTACATAGGAAAGGTCAGAGAAACCTACTCTGAAAACAGGACTTTTCTGAATTCAAGAGAGACAATAAAAATCCCTTCAAAAGGAGGAATTCCGAAAGTCCTCTTCTCCAAGCATTACGACACACCTGTAACTCGAGATATCTCTTTGACACAGGTTCAGGTCACAGTTCTGCAAATATTTACAAAAATGCTCTCTTGTCTCAGGTGACAAATTTAAGCTGAATTAATCGAACAAGAAGAGAGAGTGCTATGCACAACAGCTCACAAGACTGCACCTTGCAGGTAAAACACGTCATGTCACATATCCTCTGACTCTGCCATGGATGTTGTGGGTAACCTTGGGGAAATCATCTTTGCTTCATCAGTAAGTGAAGAAAAATATTACTTCTCCATTTCCATCTTTATTCCCCTATTTAAATTGGAGATTGACACTGACAGTCCCTGAAGCGTATTTATGAGACAGAATACACTGCCATGTTAACCAGATAGCAGTCACATTTGTACAACCCACTGGTATAACCAGAGCAGACAAAACTGAGCTCAGCTAATCCAGATGCTGTGGTTTAGAGCTACAGTCTTTCGTGTACAGCAGTAGGCAGGTTCTGCCCACAGAGCCTCTGGACTGAGTGGCATGGGGTTTGGAGTGCCGAGAAGCACAGGAACACCACACGCAGCTCAACAGGTCCAGAGAAGGTGTGCATGAAGAGACAATTACAACTGCATTTGCAGTTCAGATAATTTAGGCCCTGTTAATGGCAGCTGCAAAACCAAGAGTTATTTAGCAACTGTATTTCATTGGGCCAAAGGAAAAGATTAGGGATAAAAGACAGTAGAAACAACCTGTTCTGTCACTCCTGCCCTGTGGCTCTAACTCAGCCCTGTTGCCTTTGTGTTATAAATATGTTCTCTGAGATCACATCAGCAAGTGCCAGTTTGTGGCACATGCTGTTTATCACAGTGTCAGCATAATAAGGAAAAAGGGTCCAAAGAAACCTTCCATCTGCCAAATGGCTTTAGGATACTCCAGAGCTCAGTTCCTCACTGATAGCTTGGGATGCAATCTTAGGAAAAAGCGGCAGATGACTAACGGTAGCTGTGGCAAAGGATGGCAGCTCAGTTCAGGCTGGGCTGGCAAGCATCAGGTGCACGCTGGAACCTCTGCTTCATCAGCCTACCACACATTTGATGAATAAGAAGAAAACAAAACACTGTGGAATTCCCATTAGGATCAAATGAAATAAGAAATTAAGGCAAAAATCAAAAACAATTTGGACCACGTTTCTTCCCTGAGGCTCCAACCACAGCTGAGGAATTCTCTTTGGAGATACATGAGGCCAGGCCAGGGTTTCCTCTCAGGTACTCTCCAAGTGAGTAAGAAGAAATAAAAAGGAGGTCAAAGCGATCTGTGCTCATTTAGGATCTCCAGCTTCTGTAAGAGGAGGTGTCACTCCCAATGTGCTAGCTAGTTTCCCGTCAGGTAGACGCATTCCTCTGCAATTTCAATATTACAGTCACAATTAACTTCTTCCTTCATTAACCTGAACTGCAACGCAGCATTGCTCTCTGCCAGCTCATAAACAGTTGCTGCGCTTCATCCCCAAGAAGCTGCACAGAAACAAACAAATCTAATTAGTTTTAGCTTTCAGAGCTTCTGACTCTCCAAATACCTCTAAACATTTCTCATTCTGATGGGCCAAGTTCAGAGGCATGACTAGGTACGAGAGGTGCAGCATGCCCTTGGCTTTTACAGCTTCAGTGGTTTGGACTGCCCCTCCATTTTGACTCTATGACAACTAGGAAACAAGTCTGCAAAACCTTTTCCTCAAAGCTCTTTAACTGAGCACTGTAAATGTATTTCTGCCTTATGCTGTTTGCAACTACTGTTCAAATCCCTTAGCTAAAAGGTCTATGTGTAAATAAAATCTCTAATGTTTCAGTTCTGGTATAAGGGAAAAATAGGGGGAATCCTCATTTCAGTCACTGCACCTGGGTGATATTTCCTGCGCAGACAGGCAGAACAAAAGACTACAGACCTTTTAATTCTTCAGGTTATCACTTACGATAACGATGGATGGTAACAGTGCATGAGAAAAGCTAAAGACTACTGCATTCAACTGAATTGCGAAGCAAATTCATGAAGGTAGGTATTTCCAAGACATCAGAACTGTCACGCCTGATCTTAAATGCAATCAGGACCTCCCGTTTATCCACATCTCATCTGAGCAATAGTATATACAGGCCAGGCAAGTGCCTTTTGGTTTGATTTTGTCAGAGTTGTCTTTCTCTTCCTTTTTCCCTTCTTCTTTTAAATGCTTTTTAACTCCATCCTCTCAACCTCCACAGGAATCCCAAGGGTAGAGATAGAAGTTTCATAGTGAAAACTGGATTTTCAACTAAAGAACACCTTCACCAAGAATATGCACTCTTCACAGAACATTTCATGGAAAAAGTAATAAATGAAATTTATGGTTCAACAACAATTCCTTGAGATTCCAAATGGCACCTCAGTGCCTGAAAGGAGCAGTGGTTCAGATATATGGAACGTCTGTTCTCATCTTCTTTCTGCACCCTTTGGAAGGGCTTTGCATCCTTCTGTGAGGCATCAATTCTAAAATGAATCCTGTTATTGACAACCAAGAAGAAAGTAAATGTTCTTGGGACAGGCGATCTTACCCAGCAGACCAACTCATGCTAGAAAATAGGGACTTATGGCACTTCAGCCCCAAACACTGCCATTTTGAAAAGCAGTTAGTCAAAAAAAAAAAAAAAAAATCACAGGCTTAATTTTTTGTGGAAGTTATGCAATTTTCTAACTGAAAGTTTTCAACAGTGAAAAAGAAAAAAAAATAGGATAGAAAGAAAACAGGAATTTAAAAAGTCAAGAGAAATGTTCTTATTAAAATAGAAGAGACTTTTTCCCTGAGTGCTTTGGAAGAAATAAACAATTCTAATTCCCAGACTGCTGTGAAAATCCGCCTCTAGTAAAATGTAACTAACGCCCAAAATATAGCATTAAATTAAAGGTCAGCAGGGAACTGAGATCTCTGCCCAGCAGACAGTAAACAGCCTTTTGTCATATCCCTAAAGACAGACAAGAGGCTATAAGGTAGAAAAGCCAAAGCTATGCATTTTGCAAGTCTCAACTTTTCAGAGCACTCAACCATCTGCCCTCAAATCTCATTCAACGGTAAGGAAGGGGTGCTGCTAAACGAATATCAAAGTTTCTCCTTTCTAAAGTTTGCCACAGAATTATCTGTCTTGTTGCAACCTGTTGTGTTAACCAGGCAAAGCAGATGCTTCTCGTGTGGTCTCTCAGGCAAACAACCGGGTGGGCAGATGCACTGAAGGGGAAGATGTGCCCTGGAATACACCCTGCCTATTAGAGCATCTTCATGGTGGTAGAAGTGTCAAAACTGCAGGCACTTGGCTACTCACCAGGGCTCAAAACAGTAACTCTTAAAAAAACCATATCCCCCAGGACCTCAGAGTTGTCTGACTGCTAGGTCTAATGATCACCTGGAATTTCACAGTATTAACGGGAACTCAATGCAGATTTTCCTGATCCAAATGCAAGTCTCTAGCGTGCAAGTGAAAGAAGCAGCAGCCCAAACATCTGCAGGAGAGCAGATACAAGTCTGGCAGTGTCACCTCCCAGCAGCAGAGGCTGTATGCACAGTTGCAAAGTGTTGTGAAACCCTGAGCTTGTTAGCGCTTAGGACAAGGGAATCAGCAGTACAACTGCTCCACAGGAAGATGAAGTAGCCCCTGGCTCACAGCAGGAACTGTTTCAGCTCCGGTGCAGCCAGAGGCTACGGATTCACAATGGGCTGCAGCCTGCTTGACTGTTTCCTTATGTTGGCACTCCAAGGTGGTCTCATTTCAAATTGTGTGTGCTCTCAGCTGGCCTAGCTGGCCCTGGTGACTAGCAATGATACTTGAGAGGCAAGAGGAATCATAGCTGGGTAGAAGTATTCTTGGCAACTTCCTTTGGTATCTGCATGTTGTTATATTGATTTAATTATAACCGCAAACCTCAAATTACACAATGGCAAGGTGCGTTTTCCAAATACTTTCTTATATCTTTCCATTTCTAGGGAATGGACACCCCCTATTCTCAGCTCCAAAACCAGCCATCAGCAGGTTGGGTCGGCAGCTGGGGGCAGGCGCTCTGGGACCCGGCCCTGCCTCTGCCCAGCACCACGTGCGGACACAGACAAAGCCACCTCAGCTCAGTCTTGGCTACAAAGCTTTGTGCCTTGGTTAACTCTGTGTATGAACAGGGCTGATATCTCCCAGTGGCAACTTGTAAAACCGAGAAACACCCATAGACTAAATCTGGTCTCTAAGTGCCAAACACCAGCACAGCCAAGAGGTGCCCAGTGAGAACTGAGGCTGTCCTGGATTTATCACCATGATAAACAGAGAGATTGCGTTTCTTCACCTCTTCCCCTCTCAGCTGACCCTTTCCTCTTCAGGCACAAAGACATGATCTCTCCACAGTGATTTTTGCCCACTGATAAACGCTAGTGACTGATGCGTTTCACTGAGGAGCAAAGGGCAGGACTGAGGGATGAGCTGCTTCCAGGCTGCTCCAGCATTTTCCAGTCTGCTGCGTCAGGAAAGACATTTCAATACTCAGCAGGACACCAATACAGACAGGGGTAATATTCAACACCCTGCTGAGGCTCTCCAGTTAGAGATGGGAGACACACAAGAAAGCAGCTTAGAAGGAAGCCTAAAGAGAGCATGATATGAATAAAATTGACTAAATACATAACTCAAATGAAAAAAGAGTTTTTAGCTTAAAAGGGGAAGGCCAACAATACATGAGGCTAACTGAGGATTTGCTTTTCCCATCAATGTTACATAGCAGGTGCTCAGACATTAACTTTGGGGTTTTTTTCTGCCCCCAACAAAAAGAATTAAATATTTTAAGGCCTTAAGAGCCATTAGGCCATCAAGTCTTGATGACGCTTGTAGCACGTGTTTCAGAATTTCACCAAATCATTCCTACATTAACCTTAATATTTCTTCTGGAAAGGAATAGACTTTGTAAGAAGAGGGTGTCGGAGAGCCATAATTCAGGCGGGCAAGGTGTGCATCAGATGTGGCTTTCTTGGGACCAAGAGCAGGGGAATGACAGAGACTTCCAGACCATGGGTTGTAGCCATGCCTCATCCAGCTGCTCAGCCTCTGCACTTCAACTCTGGCCTCACGTGATCCCACATATTACAATAAGCAGAAATGTTGGTGTTGAGAAATCAATGTCCCACCATGACCTGGCACAGCACTGGACAGAGAAATACAGCAGAAGCTGCCAAAAAACTTACAATATTCCCACCAAAAATTTTCAAAAAAGAAACTGAAAAAAAAAAAGCTTTTCTCTTAAAAGAAGAAAGAAAAAAGCCAGCATTTAAATCCTCTTGCCTCATAATTGAGCCTAGGGTTATGCCACAATTCAGGTAAATGCTGTTTATATAACTGGCATTTGGCTGAATGCATAATTCCTATTTAACAGCTGAAAAGAGGCATTTTGGGTCTTCAAAGAAATCTGACAGGTAATTCCCACTGTAGTTCTGCAGGGTAGCTGAGAGGTAATTATCCTTCTCACTAGTAAATCAATTAGAAATGAATGTATGGAAAGCTTTTCCCCTCCTCCAAGTAACTGCTAATCCTCTAAGCGCTAATGAGCAGACAGGGCTAGCAACAGTGTGCAAACCCATCAAAAATCAACAGGGGCTTGCGAGGCACACAGGGTCCAATCACTACCTGGGAGCTAATGCCTCAGGAGAAAATATCTTGCCTGGAAAGGGTCTGCATGATCCACCATGTGTGCCCAGGCCTTGTGCACACGTGTTACTTTTGGTATCTCCCTCCCCGTTTATTGCCTTAAACAAAGACCTATTTTTGAGGCTCACAAGAGATCACTGCATTGTGTTCAACTAGCCAGAATTTGTGCTGCAAGAGGTGAAACACAAGGGATCTGGACTTTCTCTACTGGGGTGCAACTGATTCACCTCACCTACTGCTTTGGGATTCATTATTGGTGGTTGTCCTCAGGAGCTCAGCAAAAACACGATGCTTATTCTGCAGCCCATTGTAACAATATTCACCCAGAGAGACTTGGAGAAGATTACAACTCAAGTGCGTTTTTTGCAGTGCACAAACTCATGTATCTGCAAGGGGTGGGTAGACAAAAATCCTGATACTGAATCTGACAAATCCCAGATGCTCCAACCCAGTGACACCTTCTCCAGGCATTTTTCAAATGCTGCGTGGATGTTTGGAATTGCGTTGATGGTCAACAAAGTAGAGTCAGCTCTGAATTTGGACAAAACAGCTGTTTAACCATGCACAGTAACAGTGCCCATGTATTTAGCAGAGATAGAAAGAATGAAAACAAGTTGTTCCCACAGCATCCAGCACTGAAGCTGGTTTCCTACGGGTTTTCCTTACAGCTCGTCTCCATTTCAAAAGATTTTTCAGAAGGTAAGAGAAGAGGGAAGACAGATAGATAGGTCCAGAAATCATTTCCTTAAGACGTAAAACAAAAAAAAAAAAAAAAAAAATTGTAATCTGAAATAAGAAAACAGCAGGTAAAGATAGGTCTGCATGCTGCTATATAATGAAATGTAGGTGTTATAAAAAAAAAGAGATAAAAGATTGATAATCTGTAAAACTTGATAGCTTGAGAAATTGCTAGAAGATAACCATATATCCTAGTACTCCAATTTGTGAGGGAGACTTTACACTAGTGACGTAGGATTTGTAACTGAGCATATTGCCTCTGATTTTAGGTGGGCAGAGTTGCTTTGGAAACAGAATGAAGAAGAATTAACTCTTCAGTGCCCACCGTACTGGATATGGGAGGGGTGTGAAGGCCAAGAGACCTTGTTACAAAACATCTTCATTCCATTTTGCTCAGAAAAAAGAAGTCAAGGCAGTTGTCGCAGTAATTCAGCTTCTGCATCAGAAAAAAATATAAGCTAACCCCTGCTCACTGCATTCTTGCTCTCCTCTATAGACCCAAACACACACAAACATTGTTGCTGATAGTAATCAGAGCTATGACTGCCTTAAGGTTGCGCGCATCAAAATAAACATCAATCCTGAAACCTCTGTAGACCGACCAGCGATGGAAAACACAGTAGTAGTAATAAGAACAGTACAAGTAGCAAAATACTAGTTTGGAAACCTATGGATGGAGACAGGAGATGGGCAGTTTGGAAGCAATCAAGCCAAATGGTCTGCACCCTATCCAAACACAACTCCACTGCCAGCAATTAGCTACCTCCCACGTTGATTTCTGTGGGTAGCTGAAAGCGTCTTTGTCCCACTACCTCCCTTCAATCAACACAGGCAATAATTCTAAACCAAAAAGGCACTGAATAGTAACTCCTGGGCTGCCTCTGTGAGCCAGCTGCAGCCCTAATTGCATCACGTGGGAAGCGAGAGCAGGGGGTTTGAAAGCTGTGACCTCATCTTCTCTCCTACACATTCAAATCAAATCTCAGGTCTCCCACCCACTCTCCCCGGCATATTCTCCTTTCAGCCCCCTTACATGATGTAACCAATGAAAGTGTCATTTACATCTTTACCTCCAACTTCTAACTAGGGAAAGCATGAAGGGGAAAAGAGTCAAATAGAGAAATAAATGCCTTTTACTCAGTATTTCTAATAATAATGAGAGAGAGAAGGCAGGGAGAGGCGTATTAGCCAAAGCCAGTGTAAGCAAGAGTCCTAGATACGTTTGTGCGAGTTCAGCTTCTTTACAGGTGTAACAGTCAGAAGCAAAGAAAATCAACCCTTTTATACCTCTAACACATTCAGCAGGAGATTAAGGACTCCACCCCTATCACAAAACAAGGCATAATTCTACTGGATTCCATGGAATTGCACTAGTGCAACTTAGACAACAAATTCAAGCTCTTGTGAATTACCAACGGATTTCACTTTAGGATCGTAATTCTTCTCAGAATGAACAGAATGCCGTAATTTTGTTTCTATAGCTACCAGTTCGATGGCTCTCCCTTACCTTCCTCTTGTTAGTGGGACTGACATAAAGGTAGCTCAGCACAGTCTTCAAGCCTACTTTGTCATTTAGCTTTTCATAGGTAGTGCCATAGTCTGTTGACCTGGAGAAAAGAGGAGACAAAAAGAGTTTATGTGGTTATTAGAGCTCTGGGAAGGAAATAACTGTGTGAACAGATGCTCAAAGTTACAGCTTGAGCATTATTACTCTTAAAACCCAAGCTTTTGTGTTTCATTCAAGGTGGCTGGCAGAAAAGAGAAGAAAACTTGAGCCCTTTGAGGCAGGGTCCATCTCGGCATCAAGTGATCCTAAGCACCTGGGGAGCTGTGGTGCACCCATGAAGATGTACTTTGGGGGCAGGCTCTGCTCTCATGTGCCAGTGTGGGACTGCAAATGATATTTACCTGAGAGGACCCTAATCTCAGCAGCACACTTAGCACAAATTCTTGTTTCAGAAAAATCCAACAGAAGAATCCAAATTAAACCCATCAACAACAGTTTTAAGTAGGCTGATTTTTGACTTGGAGATGGGGATTTAAATGTGGCTCAGAATTGTAACAGCTGAACTCATGTCTAGATAAAAATGTACCTAAACTGGCATCTTGAGTCCTCAGTCACCCCCATCCTACTTTGTGCCAGGCATTTAATTTTTCTGAGTTCCAGAGACAGATTCAGGCCCCTACACTAGCAAATCCCACCCGGAGGAGCAGATGATCTGGGGGTGGCATTACCCATTCGTGACTGGGGAAAAGGGCTGCTTCGTCACAGAGGGTTTTCTGTAGCGTCCTCCTCCTCATTTGTGGGCATGTTTGAAACCTGACTTTGCCCTGCTTGTTTCTCTGCTGGTTTTGTACTCCGATTTTTGTAACAAACAAGATTTTTCCTACCAGAACAAAACAGCTACCTAGTACGGGATCCCACGCCTGAAGGGTGGTCAGCACCAGCTTGCTTTAGAAGGGGTGTCACAACCTGCATGAAAAGCCCACCCACCCCATCCAAACAGTGGGGAGAGCCTGGCTTCTAAACCTACACAGCTTCTACCGTATCGACAAAGCAAATACAACCCTTAACAGGTGGACAAGGAAAGTCCCTCCCAAAAAGCCTACCTGGACATACCTATGATTTTATTAAGATGAGAATTCATGACCCCTGCACTCCTCTCTAATCACACTTTTTACTGAACAGATGATTAGAGAACATGTAGTACTGCAGCACCTTTCCCAGTAACTAGCACCAGTAATTTTCTGATTTTTTGAGTTCAGCAAGCCTCCGGCATCTGCAGCTTTGTGGTTCTGCCTGAGACCAATCCTCTGCTCCTTGTCTGTCTGGCAGAGAAATGGCCCAAGTCACCCCTCTGGCATCAGAGTGAACAGTGCCCAGTGGCTCAAGGCTCCCACTCAAGTGGCTGCAGAAACTAAGAGACACCAGAATCTGCACCCAGCTCCACTGGTTTCCTTGCTGCTTAGTGGAGTCCAGAACGACACGGAAAGAGCCAGGCCACAAAACCAGACTGCTGATTTCAGGCTTCCAAGTAGTAGGACCATGAAATTAAAAGCTTGTTTTACCACTGATGGGGCTCCAACACATTTGCTTCTGTGCATCTGTCAAGCACAATTCCTAAATGTTTTGCAAACTGGTTCTTTCCTTAAATGGGTCGAACCAAACTTCCTCCTTTGAACACTCAGGAGTCAGGGGTGTTTCAAGTCCTAAACTTCTTTATGTTCTGGTTTAGCTCTTTAATACTAAAATACAGCTAATACTAGCTCTATTTACACTTAATAATCGTTTGTACTAGTGCATAGTATTGATACTCACTGGGCTTCCCAGAGATGCCCCAAAAGATATTACAATGATGTACTGTATTTCCGTAGCACTTTCCCATCCAAAGAATCTGAAGCTCTTGTCTCACTAGGTATCAACACCACACAAAAACCTAGCAGCTTTCCCCCTCCATCCAAGCTTGAAACTGAAGCAGCTCGATTAATAAAACTGAATAATCCAGGCCAATTAATTCCACTGCATGCAAATTCAACAGGTCAAGAATCCTCAAGTAACACTAAGCTCTAAGCAGAGGGTAACACGCAGAGGGCAAGCACTGAGGTTCTTCCTTGATCTCGCCCTTCCAATAGTACTGAAGCTCCGAACAAGCCACATTCGTGACTACACACGTACCAGCCACCAGCCAGGGAAAGAGATCATTGGTTTCAATCAGCATTCAAAGAGAATACAAATAACAGTTTAATATTCTGACAGAGCTACTTTGGTTTTGTTCTCCGAGTCATTTTCAGATCTCCCAAAATGCTTTGCACTTCTAAAGATGCAGGCTGGATGCCCTAATGACTCTCTCTCATTAAACCATTATCACTCATTGCATTTGCCCTTTCAAAGAATAGCAAGAAAGGAAGCAGGATCATTATTTCGTTACCTTCTCTAAGGCTTTCTTTATTATCATGACAGTCACCACTGGCTTCACAGAAACGTCTCAAAGGATATCACAATAATATACTGTATTTCCATACCACTTTCCCATCCAAAGAATCTGAAGCTTTTGTCTCGTGTTAATCCATTCAAACTAACAAAGTCCCAAGGGCCATACTGGGAAATATTATCTCTATTCTAGAGATGAAGGAACTGAAAGCTTGCATAGGTAATGGTTCATTTTTTTCAAAAGCAGGCATCTACAATTAGCCATTTCAGCTTCTATAATCATCTGGTGTATGGATCGATACTCAAACCTGCTAAACCCTTACCACCAGGCTGCCTAATTTGAAAAGAAGTATTTACAACAACAAAAAAATGTTGGCGGCCTAATTTTAGCAATCCAAGCCTGAACATTTGAAGAGACGTGACCCACAGGTGAAACAGAAAAGTTCTAGCTCAGCTTTTAATCTTAACTTGAACCCTGGTCCTTTACTAATTACTTATCTTTGCAGTCAAAGACTTCTAACCGCAAATTAACCAGCTCACATGTCCTTACAGTTGCTTGACACTACAAGCAGACTGCATACCATGTTTTCTCCCATTCCTCTGGTCAGAATAGGATACACTTCAAATCACATTATTAAAGAAGTGGAGGGGAAGAAAGGCTGTAGCTATAGCAAAACGACAAAGGACTCAGTGATACAATGAACCCTTTCCATGAGTCACACGCCAAATGACTGCTTTAACTTTGGTTGAGCCTTTTATGGCCAACTGATCCCCACCTAGTTGGTTCTCCTGGGGGGTGCTCCATTGAAGCCATCGCTGGAGTCTCGTCATCTTGGAAGGCTCTTGCTGCCTTCAGCCTCAAGTTGATATTTGCAGATTGCTTCTAACCACACACACCCGTACATGCATAAAAGTGTTATTAACAATGCTTTCATAAACCAAATTGTTGTACCTTGTTACGCTGCTGGTAGCACAGAAACTGTCACACTGTGGAATGGACTCTGGCTATATATACAAAGCCTGTAAAATCTCAGTCCATGCATTTTGTCCCGCACATCCTTATACTTTGATCTTACACCATTTCATTGTCCCGTCTATCCTGCTTTACATCCTGCAAACCAAGCTGCTGGCAATACCCCAAGAAAGGCTGCACAGCGAAAAGCAATAAAACTCAAGGGATAGTCCAGCCTTGAATGGACCTTTGTCTACTCCAGTACAGCTTTTTGTTTTTTATAATTATCAGTTCCTACCAGCCATGAGGAAGAATCTCTTTTTTGCTTGTCTTGGTTAACATGAAGAAAGACTTGATCCAATCTAACACAAGTGTCATATTGATATAAACAAATAAATGCCGGCTTTCCTTCAACAGGCTGTGGCACCAAATTCTACATGTTCCCTTTGGAAAAGCAAGGTTTATAATGTAATTAATTTACTGGGAGACTGCAAATTCTCCCATAATCGTATTCTATTATAAACAGCTGGGTAAGAAAATCACCTGCTTGATTCCACTGCCCTTCCCTTGACGGGCTGTGATGTGTTTTAACCATTGCTGCAAGTGCTGTCCCACAGCCTGGCAGTGCAGGGCTTACGGGGAACATCCACGCAGAGAAGCTTTTCTCTGCCCAAACCTGGTCATAACTCAGTGCACTGAGAGCTAACAAAATCCATGTTTAATATTGTGATAAGACTTGCTCATCCCAGGGATATGAAGTAGAGGCGTGGAGAGGCAGAGAGAATGCCATCTGAATAGCTTTTAGAGGGGTCCTCCCTTCAGACGGTTTCCATCTCAGGGCTCTGTCAGACAGAGAAAGGAGGTTTTGTTTGTTCACAGTCTCAGCCACTCAGCTATGGAGAAAGGGTATAGAATATGTATCAGTCTCTCAAGAGAAAAAGGGCTGCAAATGCTGGCACTGGATGGCTAAGAGGGACAAGTCAACCTCCTGGAGCGTACGTGTGCCACCGACCCTCCTGCCGGGAGGTTTCTCCTCTGCGCCTCCGACTCTCCCTGACTGTGTGCGGAGAAGGAGCAGGTATGGTTTTGATTTTAGATTCTCAGCCTTTTTCCTAAAATACTAAAGCTTATGCATTCATGTCCAGATCAGAGTCCCACTACACACACACCCGCAGCCCCACGTTGGGAACTGCGTGGGGGCACAGCTCTGCTTAAATGAGCAAAATATCCCAATTCTCTGTGCACTTCAGCGAGCAAGAGGAACACACACAGCCCAGATTAACATTTGCTTCTCTTCTCATGTGGCTGCAAACTGTCTGCCTGCAGTGTGCCTGTTTCTCCATACCCCCCCAAACAACTTCTCGTTTTTACCCATTGGCCAATTTTCTCCCAGTTTGACAGAAAAACTAAAACCCGAGAGGAACAAAGTTTCTACAAGTTTCATGAAAACCAGCAGCCAGCAAAAGGAGAGCAAACTTATTAGCACTCAGAGAAAAGCTGCAGCATGAAACGAAATCCCATGAGACATGAGAGCAGGCACATCTCTCTGAACATCCAGCTGCAGGAAAACATTCAAACACAGCTCACATATTAATACACTACAAAGAACCCAACTGCACAACACAAGAAGTCAGGCTGCCAAACTTCCATTGCTTGTGAAACAATTTGTTTCTGCCTCTCCCTTCACCTTCTTCCCCCTCAAATTATCCTCCCTGAGATAAAGGACTTTCTGAAGTCATGATACACTGGGAAGAGACTCCCACCAAGTCAGAGTCCAGTTTGACCACCCCCTGCAGTAGCCCCAGCCGTAAACCCCTTTGCCAAACTACCCTAGTGACTGTAAGTAGTTCAGGACTCAGGCAAAAGCTGGCTCAGCACTAACCCCACCGCACTGCTTTCCACCAACAGAGCCCTAAATCAGGAACCAGACCAACCACACAGGCACCGTGTAGGAAGCCGGTCCCACTAACTCACAGGCAGGGCAGAGGGCTGCTCCTCTTCAAAAGGGTATCAGCCAAACTCTCTGAGATTATTCCTTTTTTTCCTTCTTGAACATTTTAGACTAGTTCCTAGCTTTTGGTAACTATGGCTGTTGGTGGCTGAACATCCTCCACCCCCAAAGCATTTTTCATATTTAGATACAAAAGAGAGAATCCTCTCTTAGGGTTGATTATGAGCCCAGACAAAGCCAGAGTTTGCCTTGGTGTCCTGGTTCAGCCTCAGCTGGTGACAAAGAACCAGGTGGCCGCTCTCTCAATTCCCTCTGCAGCCGTGGGGGAGAATTGGAAGAAAAAGGCAAAACTTGTGGGTTGAGACAAAGGCAGTTTAACAGAATGGCAAAGGGAACAGGAAAACAACAACAGTAACACGGACAGAGGAATGTGCAAACACGATCACTGTACCACCGCACACCGACAGGACTCGGGATGCCCCAGCCTGCTCCAAGCTTCGACTTCCCGCCCCCTCCCTCAGCACATGCCGGCTATGGACTGGGCATGGCTCACATGGGAGGGAATACCTTCTCCCTGCCAGATCCTGGGGAAAATTAACCCTGTTCCCCCCAGAACCAGGACACTTGGGCAGCCAAATGCCTGGGACAGGAACATGGAGTTTGCCCTGCAGCTAATCCAGCCCCAGCTGGAGCTCTGGAAAGGCAGGGTGACTGCTGCCACTGACAAGGCAAGGAACGGGTGCAAGTCAAGCAATGCTCGCCCAGAAGCAGCAGACATGGTGCCACCCATCCCTGGTAGGCCAGCTCCCCAGGCGCTCCTCCTCTGCCTCTCTCTTCATTCCCAACCTCAAGGCAACCAGGGGAGCCCAGGTTCAGCTCCCAGCCTGCAACAGTAGAGCCTAATTTCATTTACAATGAGGCAGTTGCCAGAAAGATCCACTCTTACCAGTGCAAGCCTGTCTGGCTGACCTGGCCACGCACGAGGACACTTCTGGGGAAAAAAAAAACAACACACCAAAACCAAAAAACCCCCAACCAACCAAATAAAATCACACCAGCCCCACCAAAAACCAAACACAAAAAAAATTCCCAAACAAACATGAAACAAACAGCCATGTTGGGCTGCGTCTACTTACTAAACAAGAAAATCCAAGTATCTGTACTCCAAATCTTTCACTTCACAGAGCACAACGTTTGCTGTGCCGAGAGCCTGCTTTTACGCCACCATGATTTTAGAGTGAGTGTAATAAATATAAAGTCAGAATATTTTACAACTACAAACAGAAACAACTGCCTCCCTTTTTCCCCATCCCACTAACGAAAACCAAGGACAACAAAGAAAGTCTGAGGAAGCGAACAGAAACTGAGAAAGCATATGGTAGTGCTTCCTGGAATAGTTTCCCAGCCTACAGCAATATCACAGACTTCCTAAATTGAAGATGACGCTTTTGTGTACAGGAGCCACCAGTGGGCTTTTAGTTCCATAAATCTGTCTAATCCCACAGGGAAACTTGGCAAATTCATTATCACATGTTAATAAACACCACAACTGTTTGCCGTATGAAGAGATGCTCTCTTTCATTTTAACTTGATAATATAATTCAGAGCCCACTGCTACCACTTCACAAGTATGAAACCATGGAGACCCATGCTGCCATTTGTGATTTCACTGATTGTTGTCATATTCCCTATAGATATTTTTTCCCAGTCTGAAGACTTCCTGTTTATTTAGCCACTCCTTGTACAACCTATTCATATCTCTGATCATTCTATGACTGCTCTTTCTAGTCCAATTACATCTTTTGTCATGGATGCTTCAGAGACCTATCTTTAACAGACGATCGTTCTTCAAAAATAAAACTATCCAAGTATAACAGCAAAACCCCAGAGTATTTCAAAATACCTAAATAAAACCACTTCCGGCTACCATACACAAGCTTTTACATTCTCAATACTTCTGGAACAATAACCCATCATTCTAGGGGACTTTCAGGTCCACAAAGTTTCACAAGTATTTAAAACCAGAGATCCCACTGGGGAAAAAAAAGTTCAAGCAGATCATAGTTTTGGCAATTTCTGTTGAAAAATTAATTTTTTCCTCTTAGTTTGCTTGTCATCTAAACAAGCAGAATACCCTCCCCAATTTCCATTGTGATACCAGAACCCTTCCTCAACCCCCTTTCTTTTTTGATTAATGACAATTCCCATCACCAAACATCCGAAAGACTTGAAGACGACCTTTGTTGATAAATTTCAATTTATAATGTACAGTGGAGACTGTCAAGGCAAAAATGGGCTGCCATGATGCATTAGTCATTGTGATTCACAGTTCAAAATGAAGGGGATAGGAGCTAACTAGGAACATTGGCTTCCTCTTTTTTTTCCTTGCAGATTCCTCTTTTTCATTTTTGACAGGAAAGGTATCTTCTCTTTTTTATTCAATACAAGCCTTTGGGAGGACCCTGGATGTCTCAGAGGTTGGACAAAAGGATACAGAATATTCCATCTCTGGATTTATGGGCAATAAAGTACAGGAGATGCGAATGTCAGCCACATTTCTAGTGGTTGATTGCTCATCAGCATTTCATTTGATCACCATCCCACAAGGCAGAGGGATTGTTCACACGAGTCATTCCTTAGTAGAGATGACTGCTCAGATGGGCATGAACAGTCTCTGGAGATGTAGTTTTTGTCTAGTTAGCCTACAGAGATGGTGAGGACTAACTTGAAAGCCGTATGTTTGCATGACTCTTGTTATACTTGTCCTGTAGGAACACAGTGGTTCTTTGGGTATCCCCAGCAATCACTGACTATCTAGAACAATGTGTCACTGAGTGCCTAAATAGCATTCACCATCAGGAAACAGGCTGTCCCTTCCCAACCTTCTCTCTTTTCTGCACCCAGACCTTCCCCTTACCTCCAGATACACCATCTCTGTGGAAAGGCAGACAGAGTTTCAGATCTAAAATAATCTGTAGAACCACCCCAACTAGAAAGAGCCTCTTTCAAGACAGAAAGAGGGAGGATGGAGGTGTTACCGGAAATGGGTCGTCTTGCAGGAAAAGAAAGGCAGAGAAAGTGAGGGATGCTTGGCAAAGTAGGAGATACCAGATCAAACTAAAGAACCACTTTGAGCACCAGAATCTGACATTCCCTGCTCTAGGACTTTTAGAGGCAGTATACCTCAACTACTGTGGGACACAAATTTGGCGAAAGGCATCTCTAAAGCTGTCTCACCATTCTTCCCCAAAGAATGGCAAAATGTTTCCTCTGAAGTAGAGATAAACACAAACCAAACCGATGGATCCTAACACCTCATGGCATGCAAGAGCTTTTATTGCATGTTCGCCCCATTACACCATTGATGACCTGCTGGCAATCCTTATCGTGGCCAGCACCCACTGATAGAAACTGTACCTCACAGAAGTACAAACATGAAAGCTATACAGGCATCATGTAATATCTACACCAGCAGCCTCAGCAAGGACATCAGAATCTGAATCATCATCTTACTGCTGCTAACCTGAGACTAGGACACCACATCCCTGCAGACACCACCCAAGACACGGTTCAGTTGCGATGAAACAGGGGCTACCCTTGAGCTAAGACAGTCTGGCTTCACAAAGGACTCTCCTTTTTCTGCTCTGGTCATTTCACTACTGTGAAACCTATGTAAAAGCATTACTTTTGTACAGCTGTGAAGAACTACATCTCATCATTACTCACTTCCCATTTGTACTGTCTAAAAGATCTGACAAATTTATCGTGTTCTTGATTCTGATGTATTCTAATTTTCCAAAGAGGTGGTTTATGCATCCCTGATAAGGCAGCACACTGATTTGATTCCAAGCACTTGACTGACTCAGCAAAGATGGCCTTATCAAGACATATTCAAGAAATTTGGTCTAGAGGATACTTTAATAGTCTCAAAGATAAAAGGCAGTTTTGATGACAAAGACTCATTAATTAATCAGATATTAATTAGATTATTAATTAGAAACAAGGCCCTTCCCAAGCCCTTTTCTACTTTTATTACTATAGCTAAAAATGCTTCTGTAACAATCTCTTAAGTACCTAATCATTTTAATTTGCATTATTTTGTAGCAAAAGGAAAGTGCTTTGAATGTAGGATTTTCTGAAGGAATTGTAGAGGTTCTGTTTAACATCTGTGCTACTAGATGCATTTAAACTGGAATTCCTCTTAAATGTGTATTGAGCAAAATATCCAGGGAAGACTATGGAACTGCCCCAGCATTAAGCTCTCTATTTCTGTGCTAGGTGTGGATGACAAAGAAGTCCCTTCCAACCCCTCAGAGAATAAGTACACACTGGGCAATACAAACTACTCTGACAGTAGGCCACCTCACCCTTCTAAAAGAGTGGGACAGGTGACTCAAATCTCAGTTTCCCCAGTGGGGATACCAACATCAGTGTCTACTCGTGTCCCCTGGGATGGTGGCTGTGGCCAGGGTTTACCAGAAACTTGCTTTTTATACTGTCTGCCTGTTCTGGGATCAGTGGCAGGCAGTACGGTGGGGACGTTAGATGAACCTGAGTCATCTCTAATGTAACACAAGGCATGTTAACTTTTTCAGACTATCAGCAAATCTTTGCAAAACTGCTGTAGTTAAAAAAAGAGGGCAGTGATGGAAATAGTTTAGTCCAGTTCCTTAGACACAGATATTAAAAATTGCCAACTATTCCCAAACCAACTATTACAGTCAGCCTGCAACACGTTCCATTCCCTACCTTAGTTGATCCCTCTCCCACAAGCCTTATGTCTACCTGAAACTCCCCTGCTTGTGGCACACAAAGGTTACTGCCCCCAGCAGCAGCCTGAACATAAATACCATAGAAATCCTGCCTGACCCCAGGCAAGGCTCCTCAGCACTCCAGTTTCCCATTTAGTTAACTTAGCTTCCTGCGAAAAGGTTAGCTCTTACTGTTCCCAACATAAATAAAAAGCTCATGAGATGCAGCCACCTGAGACAGTTGAGGACTGACGATGCAAGAAGTCCCTTCTAGACTTAGGAATGCATCTTTACGTCCAATCACACCATGACTGTGAGCCTCTACACGCTACTTTTCTACAACTAATAAGACAGCACCAGATCCCCAATTAGTTTAAGTCATTGTGACCCTATTACATTCACGTGAATGAATAATATTGTCAGATCTACACAAATTTACACAATAAAGGTCAGGACCTGTGTATAGATATACCTGTGTATATCTATAAACATACAGACTAATGGCAACATCAACAAGAGGATGCCAGCATTTTACAAGCATTTCCTAATTTTGCATTTGTGAGAATTCTGCATTTATAAAGAAACTTCAGAAGTTTAAACCTGCACGGACAAGAAAAAGCAATAGTGTAAGTTTGGTTTTCTTAAGAAGCAAAGAGAATTTGGAGTCATAAAAGAATACAAATAAGTCTCAGGCTAATATTGGCCTGAACAAGTTTTTTTGCAATGACATTTTCCAACCAGAACAGTCTCCAGGACAAGCACTCTTTCAATACAATAAATAATAAAAAAACCCCAAACAAACAAACCTAAAGATAAAGTCAGCCCATTCCTAAATCCTTTGAGGCTTAGCCATTCCAGTTGCCACTGAAATATCCATGACAGGGCCTGCAAACCCTCCCAGCCTTCCAAACCACACACTAACGTTTCTGAGCATCTCATAACACAGACATCGTAATTCACAAGACAGAAGGAGCTCTCAAGCTAGATTACACACCTGACAAGTTCTTTACGTAGGTTGCACCACTTGCTTTGCAAGTTGGCCTGGTCATATAGCTGGGTCCCTGGGCAATAAACTAAGGTTGTTCTGAACGGTCCCTTTGTTTCTCATCCAGACAGTCAGGTTATGCCACTACACCCTCTCCTAGTTACTCAGAGCAGAGAATTTTGGTTGAGAAATATAAGGACGAGGATGCAAGTGCAAAAATGGAAGAAACCAGTCATCTGTCACCCAGTTTCTTGGCTTGGGCAACAGTCAGATCAGGAGCTGGATTAAGCCTCTCATAATACAGTTAAATCCAGTGCTACACTTCATGTAGGTATTTCATACCAGCAGCGGTTGAGTGTGAGCCATATTCATTCCCTAAGCACAAGGATTAACGGCCTTGCTTCTCGTTAGCCTGTCTTCAAAATGCAGACACTGAGGTCTAAGCTTGTGTCTATACAGACTTTTCAAAGAGGTAAGCTTGCTGTTATTATCAAGGTTAATAAATTATTGTGATCCGTACAGCAGATGCTCAACACGAGGATCCCCCTCTTCCCCACCAACGGGGTGTGAGTTGTGGGCAGCTCAGCACACCATTGATCACTCCTGCACTATCATGCCCTAAGACCTCACTGCCTAATATCTTTCAAACCACAGTTAGTTCAAGCTTAGTTTTATCCCAGGAAATTCTCCTTTTCCTATCATCTTTTGCGCTTGGCACACAGAAGCTCATCTAACACAAAACACTTTGTCTTGGGAGAATAAACCTGTTGGAATTTTTTCAGACAGGAGATCAATAAAGTGGGAACAGCTTGAAAAGTCAATCAGCTTCAGCAAATCCCCCGGGGAGATGGCTGGGTGATTGTCATTTTAATGAAGGAATACTAAAAGGAGCACAAGGAAATGTTCACCCCCTTCAAACTCATGAGGGAGGGTATCTTAGACTGAGAAGCAGGGAAAGAAAAGGAAGCACTGAAGAGACCAGTCATCTCTCCAGCTTGACAGGCTGTCTCAAGAAGCAGTCAGAAAGAACTAACTTAAACTTCTTCAAACTGAGAATTAGCTCCAGTACGACACTGCAGAATGATATTTCTTCTAAGTGTGCTGAAAATGTGGTTCTTATTTGTGTTAAGATCATGATTTTCCCCTAAATGGAGTTTATGAAAAGCTAAGCACCCTACATATTATCAAGGCAAACAAAAGGGGAAAGTTGTCTGTTATCCAAGATGCTGATGTCCTTTTTCTAGGCACACCCTGGATTTTCTTTATGTCTTTGGATTTAATCATAAGTTAAATACTTATGAAAAGGATCAAACACAAACACCCAAGATGCAAACTGTGAGGTTTACTGAAGAAAAAGTTCTGTTGTACTAAAGGCATTGGAAGGTATGTTGGGAGACCTGCAAGGTTCCTACTTTGCCACAGATTTCCTGTGTGGTTGTGATCTTTTTGCCAGTTACACACGATGACATATTTTGCTGTTTTGCCAACCACCTAGGTTGGAGTATGACAGCTCCCACAAAGGTTCACATAGATGCAGACATTTCAAACTGTAAACTGAGATCCACACTTTCTTACCCATGACAGATGGGCTGGAGCACGTGAGGTGTGAGGTCCCATGCCCTGTGCTATGTCAGAGCTCAGAGTCCATCAATGTAATTGTCCATCCTAACATACAAGTCTATGACTCAATATGTTTTGGGCCTTTGGCCACGTTTTCTGCTTGAACTTGGGCTCCAGTCCTACGCAGGATATCTGCCTGTTGATGAACCAACTGTTGCTCATGTTTCTGGCAGCACTGTCCATGGGTCCATGCTTCCAAAAAAAAAAAAAAATAGAGCACAACTCATTGAATTATGCAGTGTATCTTTAATTGTATTCTAAGGCAGCATGGTTCACTCACAGCCCCTGGACAGTTTTAAAGAAGCGGCACTTAAATTCTTTCAGTGATATTATTTAGACCAGGAGAGAAATGGCTTTTTTTCTTTGCTTTAGTCACCCTGAAGCTTCAAAAGACAGAGAGAAAATGAAGGATGATACTACATTCCCGGAGGGCACCATTAAGACCCCCAGGGATAATGTCAGCATAAAGGGTTGCCCATCTTTTAGCAGGTAGATTGCAATAGCCTGTCATTAATTAGGAAATAGCGGCAGCTCATCATTGGCCATTTCCTTATCCTTTTTAGCTGTCTTACCAGAACGCACATGGTTTGTTTTAACATCAGCTTTAACATTCCAGGAATGAATCTTCCTGCAGGCTGAATAGTAATGCTCTGAAAACAAGCCCCCTGCAGTCAACAAGGATCTGATCAACCACTCGGTGCAGGGGCAGTTCTGCAGACTTGCCTGTGCACATCTCTACAGGTTTTACTGTGAGGATGGAGGAGAAAATGAAATACGGGTACAAAACAGGAAGGTTCACACAGTGCCATGATTTCTAGCGAAAGCATTTGGTCATGACCAAGACGTCAGTGAGCAATGCACGGACACGCTGAGCATAAGAACATGTAGGGAAAGCTGTGCATCTCTGCAGTTGATTGCAAAGAATAACAGCAGTAATGAGGGGCCAACAGCTCAGAGCATGTGAACTTTCTTCCCCCACCTCTGTCCCTTTAGAAGGTCCCTGGGAGAGCATCTGGACAGGAATCTGCTGGATTCACACCACTGCCTTGAATACGCTGCTTGATTGCTCATGTTGTAACGTTAGACCCTCAGATAGTACATGTTTGAAAGAAACTACTTATCACATCCAAAACTGGAAGCCTCAATACAGTACAGCATGTTCCTCAGAACATTCACTCCATGCTCCATGCAGCCCCATCACCCACTTTTAACTAAGTACCACAATGGACCTGAATCATTTAGCAAGTTGAAAACATAAACAAAAAGGTGAGAAGATCTCCCACTACGGGAAAATGGCCAAGCTTTAACCAAGCTTTCCCCACTTCATTCCTCTCTCACCACCCCAACACCTCGTTAACCCCTCCAGTTTGTGCTTCTATTTATCACAGTCCATGCAGTCAAAAACGCCTTTCCCCAGACTCCATTTTAGACACACACACTTATTTGTGCTTGATTCAGATGTAAGGGAATACTTCCATGTTAATGAGCTACAATCATGGATCAATAAAGTTCATATTGAGACTTAAGTGCTTTGATTATTGAAGGAGGGAACGCAGAAAGAGATATTACATCATGTACATATGCATCTATTACGCAGCTGCTAAGCTTTAAAACAATGTATTTGTAATAATCAGAGTACCATGGTGAAATAGCAGCTGTCTTTTCAAGCCAACAGTAAATGCATGTTGGGAGTGCTATCCGAAGGGGTTATTTCTTTGCCCACACTTTACTACATAACTGATGCTGAAAATTGAGAAAATAAATAATGATGACTTCTTTGCTACAAGTCATTATTTTGCAAAGATTACACTTTAATAACTCTAGTACACAAAATATTTTCATGAATTAATCTCCCTTCCTCACAGATGATGGCAAATGATAAACATGGGCTTCTTTAACCACCTTCTCTCTTTCTTTTTTTTTTTAAATCTCATTCTGCCACCACTTATCAGTGTCCCCGCAGCAAAAAGGGGGAAAAATATTAAATGCATTGCTGGGAATGGGATCTCATCCCTAATGACACCATCAATAATTGCTGTCACAAGCTAATATCAGAGTTGCAACCTTACAAGGAAGATAAAGAGGCAGATTTTTTCAGATCGTGGTTTCTAGACAGGTTCTAAATGGGATTTTGCTACATGCTGTTAAACGCTGCCTGGATAGCTCGTAGGGCAGTGGAAACTACAAGCAGGTTGAATCCAGGCAGGGGGTACCAAACCTAGGGTTGTCCTATGAAACTCCCATGTTCCTTGGGCACCAAGGATATCCTCAGGCAGCTGCTTCTTTATGCCTCAAAGAGATTCCCGTAATTCCCCAATCAGCAGTACCAAGATGCCCTTTGGACTCTACACCACTGAAAAGTTACTGTGCAGCTAAGCCCTTGTCATCACAATCTAGACACCATTAAGAGAATTTATACTCCAAGATGCTTTTAAAGAGAGGCTGAATGGCTCCTAGTTGAAACCTGTGGCTGGAGAATTGAGATCAGCTTCTCTGCAAATTTCAGCAGCCTGGGGGCCTTGACACTACCTGCAACCTGCACAGACCTGCTCTCACACCAGTAAGCTGCAGAAGAGCAACACAGCTCCTGTTTCCTGAGAACTTCTTGCTAATACGCCAAAGGCCAGACACTGACAGCCATTACGTATTTGCACAACACCAAACCAAGAAAAAGCCAGTTGTTTGAGTTTCTCTGCACCCTGCTAGTGCAACCAAGTGTGTAATTCAGACTTGAACAGGGAAGGAGACAGGCTTAGCACAGCCAGCCCCAACTTCATCTGGGAGTAGCAACTCCAGAGCCCAGATGTTTGGGGTCACTATGACTTCTCAGGTGACTGAGTTATTAATTCTCCAACAGGATTAGTATATTAATCAACAGAAAACAGCGGAGAGGGGAGAAGCATGCTGGGAAATCACCTTTAATTTTGCACATTAGAATCTCCACGTAATTAGTACTCAGCATGGCACACTTTTGCTTCTTGTGCAATCCCTGAGAAAACTCCCATCAAGAGCTTTGCATGATAGTGTTTCATTTCCAGTCTAGGAATGAAGACATTCCTTCTGCTTTCTCTTACTGTCAGCCAGTGAACACAGTTTAGACCTTCCCTCCTGAACAGTCTAGCTATGCAGACCCTTTCCCCAGTTTGGATGGAAAACTCACCCTGCCTTTGTCTACCCTATGCTATCAGCCAGAGACACCATTCAGTCAGAAAAGCCCAGAGATGAGTCATTAATCATAGACTGTAATGCTCCAGTATCATAAACATGTTATCAGACATAAGAAGTCTCTGAATTTGGCAGGGGGAAAGTGGAGCTGAAATCACATCTTTCCACAAAACGTAGTATTTTGACTCATCTTTTAAAAAAAGGTTATGTAGGTGGAAAAAAAAAGGGAAGAGCTGAGGTGACAGCAAAGTGTAAACTATGGATTCCCTCAGTTCCACACACTGAACCTAAGAGCACAGTTTCACCGGTGTCAGAGTTTATTATTCTGGAGATATTTTGACCCCACCACAAGGCAGACCAGTCCAAGTTCATGTCAGGACAGTCAATTCCAAGACTCACAGCCTCTAAGAAAGAGCACCATCTAAGAAACAAGGAGTGATTTGCTCCATGCACAAAACTGGGAGATGTGATCTGTTCCCAGCTCTGCTCCACCACTGATCTACCCTACATTCTTTACACAAGCATTGTGACTCCTGTTCATCAACACCAGATAAACATGGTGAGGCACAGAACAAGAAAGACTTTTGCTGTGCTGCAAATGATGGCTGTCAACAGCCACTTCCTTGTAGAACAAAGACCGTATTTGATGATCCAGGCAGATCTCCATTGCTGGTTCCAAGACCATCACACAGCTGTACAATCATTTTTCCAGTGTCAGTGTCTCACTCTGAGCAGGAGAGGCAAAGCAGATCCTATCATTCCAACAAGAAAAGAAGTAGAAAGGTACAGTACAATAGTTTTATCCACAATAATATGATTCCTTTGCGTGTGCCTATGCAAGCTAAGCTTTTCTGCACTGCATTACCTTCACCAGACCAGTGCATATGTAATGCAAATCAATCACCGAGTGGTATTTGTACTACAGTAATAACTTGGAAGAACTTCTTTAATATCAGAAGACTTAGTGGAGCAGATGAATGGCTCTGACATGATATCCATGGGATAGAAATTCAATTAAAAACTGCAAGTGGCACAGGAGTGGTAGTTATTGTTCAACATGTACCATGGGGCCTTTGCTGAAATACAGCTATTAGCTGTACTGGTTGAGAAATTCCGTTTTCTTTTATGGCAATCTGTTAGCTTGTAGAAAGTTAAATTAATAAAAACACAGAATCACTCTCACATTACGAGAACACAGCAAAGCCAAGGGCTAGCTGCGTATTTTATAATTATGGATTAAGTGCATTATGCCAAGGAAATTAAATAGATGCCACAATTATAATAAAAATGAAAGATTGTCTGGCTCTAAAGGCTGATGGTGTGACTATCACATGCAGGTCATGCCCATCCGTACCTCCCCCTATCACAGTTCTCCAGGATGTTAACAATTATTCCTAATGCTAGCAGCTACATTTACCATGTGTTCATCCCGTGGTGGAGATACACTTGCATGAAAAAGCTACCTCCCCTCCTGTTAGCAGCATCTCAAATTCGTCTTTTGTCTTGGAAAGTTAGTTTTGCCCCCAAAGAACACAGAAAAGAAAGATGGAAGGACAATTTTTTTTTTTTTTTTTTTTTTTTAGGTAGATGGGAGGAGAGAGCTCAGCGGGAAATAACTCCCCAAGCTCATTCAGCTTTTTCCAAGTCCCAAAGATGGGACAGGCAGGGATCCCAGGATGAAAATTTCCTCCTGGGGAGGGAAGAATCAGGAACAATCAACAAGGAACTAACACATGTTTTTCATTAAATCTACAAGGGAGCATGCTCACATCACTGATTTTCAGACATTTGGCTTCAGGCTCCCTACCCCACAAGTGGAGTAAAAGCTAGGTCTGAATCACCCTGTTACTCTGAGCCCACATCTTTGCAGTCAATGCAGTACCACATCTGAGAGCACTCCAGTATTTCATCTCTTGTAGGACACAGCTTTCCCCACCAGCAGAAGTAACTAATGGGACAGCTAAGTAACTAAATAGCCATGACACCTTCTCAACATGGGGCCTTGACTACTTTTTGACTTACACATAATCGTCAGGAAGCCTGTAGCATACCAAGAAACTTCCAATGATGTCTGGCTTCCCCAAAAGCAGCCCCAAGTACCTAGTCAGACCATCACTGCATTTCCTCAACAGCAGTGTCCCTTCCCTTTCATCACTCACCAGCCATCGCTTCCAGATCTGAGCCACCCGCTGAACTGTGTCTACACCACACAGTATCACACTGGAAAGCATTATCAGTGGGCCAAAAAAAAGGGTGATCTAGAGGAAAGTGATCCAGGCAACGATGCAGTGCTTTCCTCCCTTTGTTCATGTAAGAGAAGCCTTCTACTCAGGCTATGCTCAAGATCCCCAGTTAAATCAGGCTGAAAAAACTCAGGAGGACAAGCCGTGTCTCTGGGCCCAACAGTTCTTGCAAAACAGCACCTTCTAGACTCTCTTAACCAGCCCCAGCAACACAGTTTTGCCTTCTCCAGACAGGACCATCTTCTCTCAGTCTATGCAAGCCTTTGGCCTCTCTCTGCATAATCTGCCAACACACAGCATACCTTGGAGCAGCTCAAAGACTCACTCCCTTAGATCCCTGCTGCTAATAGTGAAAATCATACTGGTCTTCCCAGAAGAAGAAAAAAACAACCCAGAAAAAATAAATAAAAAAATAATCAAAAAACCACAACAACAAAAAAACCAGCACCCAATCCAAAAAACAAATCCCAAACATGAACAGACATACGCTTTTAAAATCTGACTTTGAAATGCTGCATGGTAATGTGACTATTTCAAGACTCTACTCACAGGGTTTCCTGACCTCATTTCTAACAGTGGACAGCTAAATCCATGTTCTCAAATATGTATCAATCTTACCTCTCCTGAGCAGAAAAAATGAATTCTTAATCTCCCTTTTCACTCCTTTCATAAGAACATTGTTGTTGCTGCTGTTGTATGAGCAAGTACAACTATAAATTCCTTTCTGCAAATGGAATACCAGCCCTTGTAGAAATAACCTTTCATGGATGGCAAAGTTCACTGGCAGAATGCTATTTTTTCCCTGCCAGGAGCTAGATGCATCAAGCCACTCAAAATTAAAACCACCTTAACATTCATCTGTAATAACATATGACAGCTGCCATGTTTTTAAGACTCCAAATGGAACTAGGGATCTCAAACTAGTCACTTGGATCCATCTGGTTTGACAAAACTAGTTCAGGGCACACCTGCCTTGGCCTGAACATATCCTAGTTACTAGTAGCAGACATGAGCACAGCACATGGGGAAGTAGTAAATGGTATGAGTACTCTGCAAGCAGCTCTCTGCCTCCAGAGAATTAAGGGGTTATCTTAGTATGCCAGATTGGTTTTTGTTGCCAAGTTGAATATTTTAGCAACCAGTCTTTCAATAGAGATTTCAGTTGCTCCCAAGAGCTGTGATTATTACCTATGCTGTATAAGCACAATGCCCTTTGCTCTAGGGAATGACCTAGCAAAGGATGCCATGTTTCCCTAGTACAAGAATTCTTCAAGTCTAGTGCCTTCATAAATACTGCACAGGTCAGAGGGTAGGGATATAGGGAGGATGAAGGGCTCTCTACTCTCTGTCCTTCCACACAGCTCAGCAAACGGACTGTGCTAAATGGGGAAGGACATGCAGGTTACCAGAGAGGCTTTCAAAGGAGAGGTCTCTGGAGGTACCCAGACATATTGGAGCCAATGAGTGGCAGAGGGCTACATCATGCTGAGGGGCAATACCAAGAGCTTCCACGCACAGTTCTGCCAGCAGCCATAAACCAGGTCATGAGCATCTGCTCTTCCCCCCCTGCATAAGAGTTATTACCTCTGGCTGGAAGCACTCACTAGGATCATGAAAACATTTTGTTGTCAACTCCTCTGCATCAGTTTCCCCACTGAAAAGAGGACATGAGCATGGAGATATTGAATTCATCTTTGCAGAAAGCATCTTCTGAGCTTACTTGCATAAATAAAATAGCTAGTGTGACCAACAGGGCCAAATCAGCATAGAAAAGGAAAATAAAGCCACAACTCAATCGGTTCCCTAGGTTACATTCAGATCTGTCCCACACAAGCACTTAGCTGAAGAATCATAACTTCCATTTCAAAAGCATGAAGAGCTATTTGACCACCTGCCGTCCAAGACTGCCAGGCCACTGGTCTGTACAGAAGCCACAAAGAAAAATCATCCCACTTCCATTGCAGATGAGTAATAGCGGTATCATCAGTGTGGCCCCGTGTCACCAGAGAGAGAGTCTCCCACTGTCTCTGCAACTCCAGGGCCAGCAATAGCACGAGGGTCTGCACAAGCTGCCTGCTGACAGCATCGCCTGGGCTGCCTCAGTGCGCAGTGTGTCTGTGTGCAGAACAAACGAGCCAGCAGCCTCGTTTGTCATCATCTGTGCTCGCCAGAACCGCCCTCCACTTCTACCATGTCGGCTCGGCAGCATCCTAACAAAGAAAAAGAGAAATCCTTCCCTTGCTCCTGCCACATGCTCACCTCACCTTCAATCCCCAAACATTGATAGAAAGGATTAAAGAGAGTGCTGCTTAAAATAAAATGGATATAGGATTCAAAACCAATTACCAAAGCATAATCTTGCTCAGATGGGCATGCTAAGAATAATTACTATCCACAAGATGAATGCTTGTTGCAGACACATTACAGAAGACTGCATAATTAAATTTAGCAACTGATTCTCATTTATCTACCAAGCAATTCACATTTAAAAGCTCACCTGCATGCATTTGGGCAAAAGCCACTTGGGAGTTTTCATAGCAGTTGAAAGTTTGGGGAATAGCAAAACCAGGAAAATAAAAAATAGCAGGAAAAATAATCAGCTTGTCACCAGTAAAAAGGAGGGGGCAGTACAATCCTGCTCTGGGCATTATTTGCCCTTTAAAATAATATCCTTTGAGAAAAGTGAAAGCATCTTTGATGTCAGCTTACACTTGGTCCAAACAAAAATTGTTTCTAGAAAGGAATAAAGTGATGCAGAAGCAAGAGGGAGCATTGTGCCAGGTACAGCTTTCTCAAGATGATGGCTGCAGTGCCTGAGAACAACAAAGATAACCACCACTGACACCACACCCCAACAGCCCCCTCACTTTGCACTAGTCTTCCCTTGTCCACTCATCCAAGAGACAACTGACACCAAACAGAGGTGTGCCAGAGCGGTGGTCAAACCAAGGAATCCTTTAGTCTTTTGCACTCATACTGTTCCATTCCCAAGATGAAGCTGTTCGCAGAAATAAAAGCCATTTTTTTCTTGGCTACTCTGCAATCTGGAGGGAAACATAATGCCCATCATGGCGTGCAACCTGACAGGTGGCCCACAACCATGTGCCAATACCACAAGCCCTGCCAGCTCAGCTCCTGAAGTGCAGCACTAAGCTCTTCCTTGCCATGTGTTGCCCAAAGCTGGTTACGCCCCAGCTCTCCTGCTCCATGGATGCTCTTTCAAAAATTTGCCAAATGGGATTTTCACAGAAGTAAATCACATTCGTGATAACTACCAAGTTGCAGAATAGGTGAACTAGAATCCAGACGAGGATCTCCAGAGAGAAGGATCTCCAGCAACAAACACGATGGAGAAACCTACCTTCTTACTGACTGTGGTCCCAGGCAATGACAGATCATCCTTCTAGAGAAACTGTTAGTCTCCAAAGATAAAAACAAGTGTTCTCTATAAGTCTTATTACTATTTTACAAATATGCATTCCATCTCCAGCAGTCATTTTTCAGGTGTTTGAAAGATGCGACTATGAATGCTTGGTTGGGAGATATTGGCATTAATCAAATATTCCCATGAGACAAAACATACTGAATCCCAACAAGAATATCAGAATAGCAATGTTCATTTTATTAACTGATTTATATAAATAGAATTAGTAGCTGAACAGGACAAATACCTACTCTATCCCATAAATAAAGCATTTATCTACCTCTCCCTTAGTAGGGAAAAAAATAGCTATAAAATTTGTAGGCCAGATGTATTTTTGTGGATAATATTCTTTGTGCAGAAAAACAGGAAAGGATGTATGTAAAACGAAAGATTTTCAAAGACACCTACCTAATATCGATGTCCAATTAAGCTTAACGAGAGTTGATCTTCAGCTTAAATGTGCAGCTTTGACAATCTCAATGAAAACATCCTAAGTTCTCCTACATCGATCTCCTGAAACATCTTTCTTCTTAAAATCCGTTTTACCTTGTCCCTGAGAGATTAATTTTCTCAGCAGCACCTTCCCTCCAGTCTTGCTACAGACACTGTTGCATGTGACAACCCCCCACCAGCCACACAACTTGAGCAATAAACACTGAACATCAAATATACAAAAAGGTTTTACTTTTGACAACTCGTGAAAGGAGGCTGTCCTTTGAAAACTGTCAGTCAGGCAAGTAAGACGGCATTAAATCCTCACAGACATTAACCGAAAGAATAAAGCTTTAATGCACCCAACTCGGGGTATGGAAGTAGAGGTGAGGCTCGGGGAGGGGGGGGCTTTTTACAACAAATGCTTTCAGTGAGTCCATGTTTAACTTTGTATTGAGAAAAATACAGGTACAGATAAGCTTTGTCCTTAAGATACCTATGATGCTTATAACTAATAATACAACACTTTCTATTTCCACAATGGTCTGCATGCAACAACGTACACATTCCTCAACTGAGTGAACACTACCATCTCTGTACTGCCAATCAGAAAAGCATAGAAACAAGTATTTTTTCCTGAGTTTTGCCCCTCACCTAAAGAGTCTCCTCAGTCTATACCAACTACAAGAGTCAAGGGAAAAGGCTTTTAGACCCTATTTCCAATGAACATGCTTCAAACTTGAATATCCAGTGCAAGTAGATGGACACTAAAATGTAAAGTTTTCCATGTTAATGGCAGATCCTCAAGTTGTTGGAAAGCATCCATATCTCCCTCCTGGAGGATTTTGAAAGCACATGTAGTGGCTTCTGATCTTGTGTACCCCACAGAGTTTGACCTCTCAATCCAACTGCAAGGCAGGGGAAGATTCACAGGGTCTTAATGACTGAAACATGACTCAAGTCTATTATAAGAGAAGGGTGCCAGGAAAAAATGCATATTTGCAATCTGCACAATTCAATTAATACAACAATTGACTCACTTTCTGTCATATATGACCTCTGGTAAAATGACATCGTGTGAAGAACAAAAAAAGGCATTTGAAACCATCTCTGTCCCGTGATGTATTTCTTCTTCTTCAGGTTATTGGTATTTCAACACAAACTAATTCAAAGACATTGAAAGCAAGCTTCTGTTCAATGAAAACCACAGTCACCCTGACTGTTGTGTAATCAACAGCTTCTAAGTAGAAAAATATTAAAAAATCGTGTTCCTCAAATCCATCTATAAATACTACTGGGAAAACCATACTTAGACAAACAAATCTGAGTCAGATCTTAGCAACACTGTGTTAGGGATCTCCAATGAACCCAGCAGATTTATTCGCAATTCACTGACCAAAAAAATCAGGTGGTTTTTTGCCCTTTTTTTTTTTTTTTATTTCTCACATTGTGTAGTGAGGAACAAGAATTTGGGTAAAATTCATAGAATAAAAACAATTAAGTGTTCCAGACTGAAGTGTATTCTTTGCCGGTAGGATTAAAATAATTAGGCATACAAATTGTCAAAGTAAGGACTGGGGGGCTGTATAAAAATCATCAGAATGTGAAAGGTCTAAAAGTTTGACCCAATTCCTGCTGGATTCAGACAGAAAAGAAAACAGAAAAAGGAAATAGAAAAAGGAAATTTTAGGCCAAATGTCAGTCAAATCCTGTAACTTGCAGAATCATCAGTAGTGCTGGCTGGAGATACTTCATTAAAGATGTCTAGATGGACAAAGAAATTGAATACTTTCTTGTCAGATCGAAAATTCAAGTTTGGGCCAGCTCTGGCATTTAAGCCATGGAACTGGCTCCCAAAGTGACAAAAGCTTCATTGCTCAAATGCAACAAAAGCTAACCGGTCACGTTAGACCTATGCAGCAAGAAGAGAGCACAAGCATGCAGGGAAGAGGCTATTCTCTGCAGAGTAATTTGTCAAACCGGACTCTCATTTGGGTCCTCCCTTAGCATACAGCATCAGACACATCAGCCCCAGAGCTCGCCTGCACGCCACAGCCATCAGGCACAGACACCACAGCATCATTTCTATTATTTCAGCAAAGCGAATGGAAGTCAGGGACATCTCACAATTTTCTTCATAAAAAAAAGACTCTGATGGAATAAAGTCATGTTTGCAGAATGTAAACAGAGATTTCATAGCACCAAGTCTTCATTTTTATCACATTAGATAGCTCTTTCTTTCTAAAGGGAACTCTGAGGAAGAATAACTAAAGGTTGTTAAGACTTGCTGCAGCTTTGGGTTTATGATGGCAAACCATTTTTTTTCCTAAACTACTTGCAACAAATGTTGCTAGGCAGAAAAAAAAAATTATAAACACTTGTAAATGCTCTACTGAGAGGCAGAAAGGTAGAAGGCAACTAGTGCTGAAATGACTAGATGAGGTTTTGATTTTAAAACCCTATAAACAACATAACAAGTATTTAATGGCAGAGAATCAAAGACAGCTTTTTCTCCGTAACGCATGGCGATCTACACTCCAACACAAATATAAACTGTGCTTTATTTTGTGCAGTGTTCATCCTACTACTGCACCTGAAAATACACTAGAGAAGTAAATAACACAGATGCAAAGCTAAAATAAAATATCGTAGTCCAGGAAGAGAAATTAAAACATCTGTACAAAGGGCAGAAAGCTATTTTCAGGCAACTAATAATATGAGGAAGCCAGTATTTCCAAAATGCAGAGCCATTTTTTTTGTGTGCCAGAATGGTCAAAGCAGCCAAGACCATGCCTTTGCAAAACAGTATTTCAGTTCCTGCTGTAGAAAAGCTGCATGCTTTATCTGCACCCCCCGATCTTACACCCACAGCAAATAAAATCCTCCAACATGAATCTACTCTTCACCGTCTGCCATTTCAGTCCATAACTGAGGGAAAAAGACATGGAATTTGCACATTTTTATTTTGTTCCCCTTGAGACAAGAAGAATTTTTGCAGGAGAAGTAATCAAAGAAGGAGCCGGGCATCTCACCCAAGCTTCATGAGCAGTACAGTGCCTTTAACCCTACAGCTGCCCTTATGCCTGCCAAGGCAGACGGGATCTTCATCTGCAATGGACCTTCTTATTGCAATGCTGATGCAGTGTCCTGAGCACCTGCCATTCAATGTACTAAGCATCTTCATTCCTAGCTGGTGACGGGGAACTGGGGCCACTCAGCCCTATTTGCAGTTTGATAACAGCTCCCAGGTGATGCGAAGCCTGATGAGGGCTGCACCCCTCATAGTACAGAGGGGCACAGATGCACCCACGTAGTACAGAGGCCAGGAGATGCCACAGTAGTAACAGCAAACGGATGCATCTATACTGATGGTTGCAGGTGAACCTTGGCTCCTCTGTTCACCCTTAGGGCTGATTGCATCTGAGGTATCTGCAAGCAATTGGGAAGCTTAATAAGCTATTTTACAGCAGCACTGAGCTCAAGTAAAGATTCTCCTTTCCATCCTTTCCACCAGCCAGCTCCATGCGTGCCCAGAGAGCCTGAGTCTGTCTGCACCCATCCAGAGAGGCTTTCATCAGCCACAAAGCCTTTGACAGAGTCGAAAAGGAAGCAAAACCTCAATCTTCAGTCTCAAGAAGGAAAACTCACTGCTTTCCAGAGTCTTTTAAAGATGAAAAAAAGCAGCTCACAAAAAAAAAAAAAGAGAGAGAGAGATACACATAAATGAGCCAGTGCTTTATTTCATCCCCCTGAATTTTATGCTCTAAGCTCTTTTGGCAAACAATTATAATGCCATGAAAGGGAAAGTGAGGAACAAAAGAGCTCCAAGGCTTGGTTTTCATCGTCAAGGAATCATGGATGCAATTGGAAATCCCGCAGGTGCTGAGGCTCTCAGACATGTAGCAAACCAGCCTGTCTTTCAGCATCACTGAATTTGGCCAACTCAGCCCAGAGTCCATTTGCTGCAGCATCAAAAATGAAATGCAGTCCTAGCAGCAATGCAAATCACATGACATAATTGAAAGACTATAAGTTTTTAGCAAAGACTGAATATGCTCCCAGCCAATAAGCAATAGTTCAAAATACACTGTGGACTCAATGTAGAAATTATTGAGTAAGATTCTTTGGCCTGCGCTACACAACTAGATTATTATCATTACTTCTTACCTGCGCTTTAAATCTATGAATCTGATGCCGCGCAGAGCTGCACTTCTATGAAGAGCACCCTTTAAGACTTCCCTTACAAACAGGAACACGAGCATTTTGAGGACATTGGATTTGGTGACATGTAGGAGGAGAAGAATCACCCAAACAAGAACGATTAAAGAGTGGAAAAACCTGCTGGCTTATGAAAAACTTACCGTGTTTAATCAGGGTGTGAGTACCTGTTTGGGGAAGTAGAGGGCATTTCCACCTGGTCCACAGAAGAAAAAAAGCCAAAACCTGATAAACTAAGTTCAAGTATGGGTAAGAGGGTATCTTGTTCTATTTTGGGTGGTGTTTTGTTTTGGTTTTTTTAAACAGGAAGGGGAATTGTCCCAGGCAGACTCTACTAATGGCTGAGGTAAACTCTTCATCACTGCTGATTTTTCAATCAAGATGGGATGTTTTCCCAAGAGTTTTGCTCTTGATCAAGCAGGTATTAGTCTGAGGAATTAATCTCTGCCCGGTATCTGTGACAAGTGATTTTCTTCTCCTTGATTGTTTTGTACAATGTCTGAGCACAATGCTCTTCCTACCTTTACAACCTAGGAATTGTTTTAATAGTTGCACATTAATGAGTCACCAGTGACACAGTTATTACTTCACAGTTTATCCACGTAGCTGCTTCTACAGAAACTTTTTTTATTTAGGATTACACCAAGAGTATAACCCCGTATTTTCAAAAAGTATCTGCTCCGAGGAAGATTAGTGTCAAAAGATTCCTTCTCTAAAGTTTATCCTACCATGATACTATCCCACTCTGCATGCAAGTAATTAATCACTTGATGTTTTTACTCCATGAAGCAGGGAGACTACTGGAAAGGAAAGCAGGTGAACCAGGTCCTATGAGGACTCTCTTTTTAGCATGATCCCTCCTACCCTAACACTGTGAGCTAAAGAAATCACTATCAAGGTGTCCTTGCCTGTATTCACCACTTTCCCTAGTATTATGCCTAAAAATCTTCCATTGCCTAGCTTTAAACCAAAATGCTGATGTGTTTGTAAACACCTATTTTGTCACGGCTTCATGGCTCTTCAAGACAGAAAAGATAGATTCAAAGCTGCTCAAGATCATTCACATTTCAAACACATCTTTTTACTCTTCCACCAGCCATTCAGCCAGCACATTGTTGGCTCTGATAGCACTTGCATGTTTCTAGCATTGGTCCAACATCAGCTAGCTGATTTTTGCCCTCTGTGGTCTCCATTGTGTAATTAGTTGGAGAGGAGGTCAAAGAGGTGAGAACACAATTTTTCATGCTCTCGAGCCATCAGACCCATGCAATCTATCAACCTGCACATCTGCAGTGCAATATTTTGCTTGTTGATGGGATCTACATTGGAACTAATGCACTGCAGAGAGCACGGCCTCATCTCAAGTTAACACTTGTTATTGCACATTGTCCAGTTTCCACGCTGGCTTCACCATCCCATTACATAATATTCTAATGGGGATATTTCAAGATAGGGTAGGATGGGTCACAAGATGAAAAAAAATGTGCTGAATGCACTCAAGTAAGAATTATTCAGCCTCTCAACTCCTTTCATAGTCAGTTTCTAATATGGTATGCTGCTCTTCCCAAGGAAAATAATAACCTTTGTACCATCACTGGCCATCCTCAAATTCTTCACATTTCTTTTACCAAGCTTCCTTTACCCTTCTGAGAAGCATTTGCAGCTCAGGTGAACCTTAGCCCTCCACTTTGTATCATCAACAATGAATTATTGAGCACTAATTCTTAAAGTACATACACGTAGCAATAACCTGTGAGCCTTTTCCTGATATGTGGACAGTTTTGCAAATAAATTTGATAGCAGGTAAGGAAATTTTAGGGGTCTGGATGGCTAGTGCTTGCACTTGCTTTATACTACTTCTGGCATCAGATGTACGGGAAAGTAGTTTTAAAACACAGCCCTTTGCATTGGGCTAATTTTTTGCAAAAGCTGGAGCCAGAGTTGACCTTCTGACATGTGTTTTCTTGTGCCTACTTCCAAGATCCCTTGCAGATTTTTGCCAAGAGAAAAGGTGAAAGTGCAGACATACAGAAAGAAACCAATGTACTTCTGACTTCAGTTGGCCCTGAAGTGTATTTTCAGATTTCTGGTGCACAGAAACAAAAAGGTTTTGGGGAAGCATCCAGCCTGTTAGATTCTAACCAGATTTTCTTCTGGATTATTTGCCCCCAATGAAGAGTTCCAGAGAATAAGTAGCAGTAGAGAGACGAAGGTTAAAAATGCACTCCAAAATAATCACAACAATACATTTTTCCTTGTCCTAAATAGACAGAGGCCCTAGGCCAAATTCCAAAGGGGAATCAAGCACAACTTATGTTTTTCCTGGCCCTTTCACCTACACAAGTTTCTTCACTCTCACAGTATCCTGAACTCCTCTTATGTTCCAAAGTGTCATTGATGATGTTCCCGTTCTATCCAGGTGTATGCAATTCCCTGTGAATTTCTATGCATTGCTGACCATATCTTAAACAGACAAAGAAAGAATTACAGAAGTGAAGCAACAAAGAGCAGAGACCAACACAGCAGCCCCGATCTCCTCTACGCTTACGGAATTACAGAATGGTAGGGGCTGGAAGGGACCTCTGGAGATCATCTAGCCCAACCCCCCTGCCAAAGCAGGGTCACCTTAGAGTAGGTTGCACAGGAACACGTCCAGGTGGGTTTTGAATGTCTCCAGAGATGGAGACTCCACCACCTCTCTGGGCAGCCTGTTCCAGTGCTCTGCCACCCTCAAAGTAAAGAAGTTCCTCCTCATGCTTAGATGTAACTTCCTGTGTTCAAGTTTGTGCCCATTACCTCTTGTCCTGTCTTGCGCCACACACTCATTTTCCATACAGAGATCTGGAAAATCTCCTTCACACACTGGACTGTAGCCACCATCCTTACTTGCGTGGGCCACACATCACTGCACACCTTCCTGACCAGGCACAAACAGCAGATGGTTTTAGAGGAGACGCATGTGCTACCCACACTGAAGTTGGGAAGAGCAAAACACGGGCTAGAAAACCATAGCCATTCTGTGCAGCAGTCAGGCCTGCTCCCTCTGCACTCTAAGCCAGCAGAAACAGCCAAGGCTCCACACCTCAGAGTTTCTGAGGGCACAAAACAAGTCATAACATTTAGATTCATGAGACTAAGATCACTCTGTGCTACACTTCTAATGGGAAATCCCATGCCTCCCCATCTTGTTTGCAACTTCCTTACCTCAAGAAGTATTAATCACATGAAGAAATATAAAAACAAGGAAAAAAAATGCCTTACACTCCATCTGTCCTTTAGAAAGCTTTTAAGTCATCACGTTAACTGAAATTCATTGAAGCCATTAAACCCATTTTTCCCTAAAGTCAGCTCTCTCCCTGAACACCCCTACTGTTTGAAATGGCAAGGAGAGACAGTGGTAGGGCCTATTTACGCCTCTGTTTGAAGGTGAGTCTATACCATCTGATTTCTAATTCAGATCCATCCGTCACAATCGGGTACACAACACTGGTCTCTCAAACCACACGTTCCCAGCAGCCTGACCACTGTGGTGTTGTCAAATTCCCTCCCTCCACTCACAAAGGCACCTTATGCTAACTTTAGAGCAGCACTTTCCGAGATCAATGATAATTGACTGATTAAGTATGCCTAATGCTGCCAGAATGTGAGCTGATTGTGTAATGGTGCTAATTAGTAACTGCCAGAGCTCATTCCAATTATTAACCTTTATGAATGTCATTTTTAAAGATAAGAGTTTGCAACACAGCCTACTGCAGCATTTGTAATGGTTTTTGTCACACAGGATGAGAGTGAACACAGTGACCACTGAAGCTGAGATAAAGGTAGCATAAGAAAGAAGCCCTAGCAACAAAGGATTTTACCTTTGCTTCCTGCAAGTGATACAAAGGCTTTAACAATAGAAAGGTGGAACATCTGCACAGAAGAATTCAAGAACCCACTTTTCCACGAGACCTGAGCTACTCAGCAATGCCACTGCCAAGCATGCCTCAAAAGCTTCCCACCAGTGCAAGTACCAAACCAATTGCCTGATTTGCCAGGTGGGCATGCTTGCAAAGTGCCATGTCCAGTGACATTCTGGAAGCAGGGACACACAAGTAGAACAAGTCTGCTGTTGCAGTACTGTTGCACAGCAAGGAAAAGCACTATTCCTGTGTCTGCAGTCTCAACTCTGATTCTGCTCCTATGTTAGGCAACAGAGGACATTTTGTGATGAACGACAGATATGCCTAAACAACTAAGCTAGACCACAGCCTACTTCACCCTCATCTGTCCCCCAAGCAAACTGCATGCACTATCACTATATAAAAGGAGCATTTCCAAAGAGGGAATACGGACTTCTTATATCTCTCCCATCACACAACAGGGCCATGTCCTGTTACATAGCCATACTTGTGCTCATCACCATTAGAAGGCAAGATACAAACTTTTCAGGTGGTGGTGTAACTAACACCCCTCAGCCCCTACGATGAGGTAGCATTGGTGCAGACCACCCTCCAAGTCCTCAGAGGGGCAGATGGTCCACCACAGTCTCCCCTGCTATGTACTCTTCCAGAAAAAAAAAACAAACCCAAAGCTCATCTTGCTTTGTTTCCCATGTCTTGTACAAAATAGAAATTGTGCACTTGTGGGTACAAAGCTAAATGTGCTGTGAACTCTGTATTCCTCATAGACATCCCTTTTACCTTTATTGGTTACAGATAATAGAACCAATGGGATTTTAATCTTCCATGGGACATTTATTCTCTACTCTGCTAGAGGCACACTGAATGATGTACCATGGTCCACTGCTTACTCTGTAGCTTTAACTACTCCATGGCAATATAACATATCTGAAACCTTACGTTTTAACAGATGATCTTACTGCCTCGGTTTTCCTCAGCCACATTACAGCTGCAAGTAACTCAAAGAAACGACAAGCCGTCACACACACTAGCTTTAGAAAGATCTGTGTCCGGGGCACCTCAAGGTCAACAGTTTGTCTGTGATCCCCGAAGTAATTACGCGAGACCCACAGACGGATCACAGTCTGCTGAAGTCCTCAGGGAACTCACATATCCCTTGGTGCTGATGGAAGCTGTACAATTCTCCGGTTCGCACACCAGGCCCTGGGGCCTATTCCCTAGTCCCTGTTCCCCAGGACTACTCTTCCCCACGCTGTTCCTGACTTCTGCTCTGAACCTGGTGCTTACTCTTCCCCCTCGAGGACCAACAATCAACAACCAGGCTTCCTTCTAAAAGCAAATCACTATTACAGTTTCTGTCATTTCAGCGAAAGAGATGCAAGAGGACCAACGCTACGTACATTTCTCTTTCCATGGGGCCAATTACTCCTTGTGAGCTTCAGACCCCCATGAGGCTTGAGGCTACGTCCCAGTGACAGGTTGCTCTTCCTTTCTGTGTACCTCTCCCCGGGTGATTTTTGAACCTCCCGGGGCTTCTAAAAACTGGTAACTACAGATGGTACTAGTCCCAGCTTATTGCTTGCCTGCCCCACTCCCCTGCACAGCACAGCGTATGAACTCAGACCCCGAGGTACGCAAGTCCATGCCAAGACCCTGGGCTGTGAAGGTGCACAGCTGAACTGCACACATCCATTCAGCGCAGACAACTCTGCTGTGAAGCCCCGCACTCCTGGCAGTAGTTACAGATAGCTGGAGATAGTTGTACCTTAAATGCACCAGAACTCACTCAGCAAAGTTCATAGTGTGCCTCTCACCTCTGGGCAAAACTACTACCTGACTTTGGGGTAAGACTTGGCAGTAACGATTGTATTAACAATCCAGCCATCTTCCTGTAACCAGTCACCGATTAACATCTTCCTCGCAGATCCTCTGAGCTAGACTACAAGATCCATAAAGGAAAATGTAACAGTCCTGTTACAGATGCCATACAATATTCTTAGATTTGTCACAGGGAAATATCCCTCAACTATTCCAATACACTGCCACTTTTGCATCCCTGACCAGACTTGCAGGATGTTGAATGCCCAGCTCCTGCAGATAGCCTGTCACTAGGTTCAGGCATCTGGAGAGTAAGCTTCAGGGATAACTGGATACGAGCAAGTACTACTATTTACAGAGGTAATTCTCTAAAGTGACTGTCCATCAAAGACCCAGAAACAAGCCCTAATAATCTGGTTATGGAATGGCCTCACTAGCCTTTTACAGTTCTAATTCAGAGGCAGGAATCCTACATGTAAAAATGCTCCAGTTTCCTATGATGTAGTAGTTTACAAGAGCTTTCGGTTTTACTTGGTCAGGCATATACTGTAAAAGAACAGGCTGACAGATTTTACAGATGAAGAACATGTGGTAAGTAAATAAATCAAAAGCTGCCTTCCAGGCAGAGGGAATGTAGCCCTTTGTAAATATTATTCGGACAAGTGACCACTTGATACTGGGCACTTATTAACTTCATTAGAAGCCTAATGAATGTACCACAGAGATAATGAGAGAGACAGACCAGACTAAAAGAAAGATGGAAGGATTTCTTGCACGTTTTTTAACTATGTTTCTCCATCCTTCAGATTATTTATAGCCATTATAAAATGGCAGTGCATTTGAGGGGAAAAAAAGGCACACAACATAATAAAACACCAATATAAACAGACACAACCCATGTTAAAGTACTAAATTCTACCAGCCACAGTACAAAGCATCAATGATTTATATGACTTGGTTCCAAGCCTAATTGGAAAGAAAAGAAAAGTCGAGGGAGGAGGGAGAGGGGAAGAGAAAGCAAAAGAACAGCTCACTCAAAGAGAAACAAATCACATAAGCTGATGTAAAGCCTAGGTTTAGTGTGGACAGGGGAACCACATCCCACAGCAAGCCATGAGGTGGCACCAACACAGAAGCTTCTCAGTGCAAGCACCTGCTGGCTCCTGATCCAACCCTGACTAATCAGAGGCCAGGGGACTTTCTGAGCCACAAATAAAGCCTTTGCATGTAATACAATCCTTGTGAGTTTTGGGTTTTTTTTTTTTTGCTTCTAGGGACTCGTCTAGTCTCCACTTGAACCCATGTGAACTTTACCTACCAAAACACACTCCAGAGAAATTCACAGATTGCCTACATGTTGTCCTAAGAACCAAATTCTTCTACTTGTTCTGAACCTTTGTCCAATGCTCCTTTATTCTTTACAGAATCACAGAATGGTTGAGGTTGGAAAGGACCTCTGGAGCACATCTAGTCCAACCCTCTGCTCAAGCAGGGACACCTAGAGCCAGCTGTACAGGCCCAGTCCAGGTGGCTTTTGAATATCTCCAAGGATGGAGACTCCACAACCTCCCTGGGCAACCTGTGCCAGTGCTCAGTCACCTGCACAGTAAAAAAGGTTTCCTAATATTCAGAGGGAAACTCATGAGTTTCAGTTCATGCACATTCATTGTCTCTTGTCCTGTCACTGGGCACCACTGAAAAGAGAGCATCTCTGTCTTCTTTCAGGTATTTCTTCTCCTTTCAGGTATTTGCACACATTGATGAGATCACACATACACCTTCTCTTCTCCAGGCTAAACAGTCCCAGCTCTCTCAGCCTTTCCTCATAGGAGAGATGCACCACCCACTTGCTTTAGTAAGGACCCTATCCACACCACATAATTTTGTAAGATTTTTTCATATTCTTTTCTGGGCATCTCTTTTCAGGCTTTCCAAGTCCTACTAGATCAGATCTAGTAGGAAAGTTCTTATGTAATTTATTATGAAAGTTCTTATTTTGCAATTTTCTATTTGCATATTTATAAGTTAATTTAATGTGTGGTTTTCATTAATATTGGCACACATCCACGTTGAATGCATACGCTACTAATCTGTGCCAGCGAAACTCCTCTGCACAGTAAAGAACGATCAGAAAAAGACATTAGTAAGGCCAAAACAAATTCATCCTTAAGTGTGGCTTCCTGCAAAAAGTTTTGCAGTCGGCATACAAATCTAATTAGAATGTAAGATGAGGTAACTCAACAAAAGGAGCAGCTCTCTAATGAGAGCAATGGAATTGCAGCTCCAAATGATAAAGAAGAGATGCAATAGCCAATTCCTGTTAACAGATGCAGCTCTGCTGATGCAGCAACAGTCACAACACCCACAGGATCTGCAACAGCAGGTTCTTGGCTACAAACTCCACCCCAAAAAGAAGCCTTGCTTCTTTTCTAAACAAGTAGGCAAAGCACTACAAACATACTTTACCTGCCATCCCTGACAAGATGACTTCATAGGGACTGTGATGCTTCAAAAACACATTGCTTTTGGCAAATCTTCCTCTGACCTTCTCCACCAAAGCCCCAGGACTAAATGCCTGGGAACATGACCTGAGCTCAAGATTCATTGCCGAGGAGATAGGACGTCTCCCTTCTTGAGGAGCTCATAATTAAAGAAATTCATTAACAAGGACTGAAAAACTTAACTAAATGTAGCGTACATAGCCTGTAAAAACAGCAACAAGCATATTCTTCCAGCTCCCTAAAACACCCTCCCCCATCCCCCACCAAATTTCATTAATTCACACTGAGGTCCTCATGATTGTATCAACACCAGAAACACTTTTTGGCATTAAATTCCCTAAATTTCCCATTCCATCATCTAGTTTTCTGGAAAGGAAAGACTAGAGATCTAGACATTGTCGCACCCAGTTCTGTGTCTGAAAGGACTGGCTGTAAAATTCAATTACGTCAAAGATAGTCTGGGATTTTGTTGTTTGCGGGTGGGGGGTTATGGTTTGCGGGTTTTTTTTCTAAACTACAAAGTATGCTTTTAGTCCAATAAAATAGCTTTATTAAGAAAATGGGATAGCGTCCAAGATAGTCACCAGTTGGGCAATGGATGGAGAACCTAGGTGTGACTGGATGGATACATGAGGGGAGAGCGGTAGATGTGGTCTACCTTGACTTCAGCAAGGCGTTCAACACGGTCTCCCACAGCATCCTCATAGGGAAGCTTGGGAAGTGTGGGTTAGATGAATGGGCAGTAGGGTGGATAGAAAACTGGTTGCAAGACAGAGCTCAGAGGGTCATGGTTAGGGGCACAGAGTCTAGTTGGAGGTCAGTGATGAGTGGTGTTCCCCAGGGGTCAGTACTGGGCCCAGTCCTCTTCAATATATTCATCAATGACCTGGATGAGGGGATAGAGAGCACCCTCAGCAAGTTTGCTGATGACACAAAGCTGGTGGGTGTGGCTGACACACCGGAAGGCTGTGCCGCCATACAGAGAGACCTGGACAGGCTGGAGAGTTGGGCGGAGAGGAATCTTATGAAATTCAACAAGGGCAAGTGTAG
>VYZM01006167.1:53450-71005 GCA_013398915.1 Dromas ardeola
GCAGCATAGGGCTACCAAGATGATTAGGGGATTGGAACACCTCTCTTATGAGGAAAGACTAAGGGAATTGGGTCTGTTTAGTCTGGAAAAGAGACGGCTGAGGGGTGACCTTATTAATGCATACAAATACTTAAAGGGTGGGTGTCAGGAGGATGGAGCCGGGCTCTTTTCAATGGTGCCCGGCAATAGGACAAGAGGTAATGGGTACAAACTTGAGTGTAGGAAGTTCCATCTCAACATGAGGAGGAACTTCTTTACTCTGAGGGTGGCAGAGCACTGGAACAGGCTGCCCAGAGAGGTGGTGGAGTCTCCCATCTCTGGAGACATTCAAAACCCGCCTGGACGCGTTCCTGTGCAACCTGCTCTAAGGTGACCCTGCTCTGGCAGGGGGGTTGGACTAGATGATCTCCAGAGGTCCCTTCCAACCCTATGATTCTATGATTCTAACCTACCTGTGGTGTAGAAGACTCAAATCCTTTGGTTAAATAAGACAGCCACAGTAGATCAGATGAAAAATTTGTATTGCCTGCTAATCTGTCACAGAATATTCTAGGAAAAGTATAAGGAAGAGATAAAAGGCAGCCTGATTCTTCCCATGGTCTCTCCCCCAGCTCTCTTAACTTCATGATCTCCAAATCCCAAAAGCACTAAAATATTGTGGCTTATCATGTCTCCAGCCCAATCCCAGCTATTCCATTAGAACACCTAAAGCACGAATAACTCATTGCTGAAGAACAGATAACAAAAAACGGATGATGTTTCTGCAACGCTGACCCAAAAGCTGTAGACCTGTCTGTTCCTTGAATGTCATATCATAAAATAATTAATGTAAGCCACAGGCTACTGCCATGCTATCATGTTTAACAGCCACCAGCAGAAATATCCTCCATTAATTCATTGAATCCCCTTTTGAAATCCATTTACACTTTTATTATTTCTGCCTCACAACATCCTGTAGCAATGAGTTACACAATTTAATTACTTGTGGAATAAAAAAGCACTTCCCTTTATACTTATTCAGAGCAAGGGCTTGAACTTGGATCTTCCACACATAAGATTAGTATCAGTCTCTCCCTGGAGACATTCTCAGTCTCTCCTGTTGGAGCTCTTTTGTGAAATATAAGTAATTCAACAGTTACGAGGGAGAGAGGAAACGAGAAATGGCTGGTTGGCACTGTTACCTGAAACATGGAAAACAAAAACAAAACAGAGCTCCTGAAACATGGACAACCTACCCAATGGAGCGGGAGGAGATTTTTTCTCTACATTTTATCTGGAATTCCACATTTGTCTTAAGAACATTCCCTCAAAAAGCTTGGAATTTGATAAATTGCCTTTTCTTCTTGCCTCCCTGTCTCCAGCCAGAAAACAAGATGTATCCAAAAATTCCCAGGCCTACTTATTAACAGGAACATCCCAATAACCCAGTTATCTATGAGATCAAAACCGACGTACAACCACATGACGTTTCTAGACCTATTTACCTAACGCATTCCTCACACAAACATATCTGCAGCATCCATCATTAGTGACCTGCACAGTCCTCCCATGTTTGAAGGTCGACAACTTCAGCAAAGCAGCCCCACTTCGAAGCTGCAAAAGATCTGTGGACAAAACAAAGAGCAGGAATGTGCAGCACACGTTGAACAGTGAGTTACACGCACATGTAAATGTGAACCTCTGTGCCGCCACCATGGATCAACATGCAAAACCCTTGCCAAATCGAGATTCTGGGGCAGAACATAGACAAAGCCAAGACTTACCCCTGTCTTCAGAGAATTGCAGATATGAATAAAGCACTCTGAACACGGGTAAAAGTTTTTAATTAAGAGCCTAGCTAAAACACCATTACAATCTGCAGTTCTGTTTTTATTAATTCTCTCCGATTCAGCAGGAATTTCACCAAGGAATAGGGATGAGCAGATGCAGGGGGAAGCACATTAATAAATCATAAGTGTCATTAAAATTTGTAAACTAATATCTTCTGGGAAGTCTTGGCAATTAGTCTCAGAGCTTTCTTGGCAAACAAAAAATTAATAAATCCAAAAGGTCCCCTGTCTGATGATATCCCCGCCCCCACAGAAAGGTCATTGATGGAGCAATTAAGAGACACAACAAATGGACCAGCCAGGAAGGCTGGTTCACAGAAGACAAATGAGCTCCATGAAACAAGATGACTAAGGCATCTTAATAAGCAAAGGTAGGACTTCAATCTACACACCACCCCAAGGCACATAACAAAGGCTTTCAGACTCACATTTGCTGGGCTACTATTTTGCCCGTGATTTTGCATTGCCCCTCCATCTTGGTCCCCTCCATCTCTGAGGCAACAGTAGTGTGATTGCTTGTTAAAGCAAGGAACCATCAGAAAGTAGAGGTGTGAACCCTTGTGGAAAAATCCAGTGGGATATACTAGGGCTAAGGAAGCAATGGAAGGACATAAATAAAACGTCCCTCCAGAAGTTAGTCATATACTTAAAGAATGAAATAAAAATAAGACCTCATTCTTTAATTCTTTATTACCGTAACTGAGTTTACCTAACTCTACACATAGCCCTGAACTTAAGATAAGCATATTAATTTTCATGATTGGTCCCCAAAACAAGCGTTTAAAACAGTTTTAACTCACGTTATCCATTTGTGCAATGTCAGCATCTCCTTCCATTCCAAACTGCAAAGAACGTGTACTCTGGACAACACCTGAGACTGTCTGGGACATTCGAGGGGGGCTAAACATACGGTTCATTCTGTTCCTTGAATTTTCTTTCTTTTTTTCAATTCCCGTGTACTTTCACATAGACCTACACAGCCCAAGCAAATCAAAACAATCTCTTACATACAATTCCTGAAGTCCGCAATAAAAGACTTGTTTAGGTCTTTGGAAAGCCACAACTGGAAGGACGATGAATAACCCCAAACCAGAAAAGCATTTTGAATCAGGTCATAATTAGTTACTTTAAATGGCTTCACTTATACAGTGGGATAAGGTGGTCAATGGTTATCACCATCTGATAACTACTAGCAACTTCTAACATTCTTGTCACAGATACATTCCTAAACCAGCAGAAGAAAGTTAAATCACTCCCTTAACGCTCTTAATAGTTATGAAAAGAGCACAGAAAAGCCATTTTATGTACATCCTTTTATGAACATTTAGCATACTTACAGCGTAACTTAGTGCAATGCCCTTTACTCACTAATTTCTCTCCTTGTTGATATTTTCACCCTTAAAGCTTTCTCTCTTGCTCCTGTTCGTTAACTAGGACCCACTTTCTGATGCCTGCCGCAACACTTGTGCAGCTGGACAAGTACAGATGTCAGGAGCCTCTGCCAAACCGGGTATGTCAGCCTGAGCAAGGGAACAAGACCTGTTTCTCCAAACTAAGCAGGAATTTAGCCATGAGAACAATGAAGACATTTTCACTTGGCTCAAGAATCCTACATTTTCTATTTTTCACAGGTATCGACTGACCCAGCTCTTTGGGCCAAGGAACTTCTCTTTATTAAATGGCCATGATCTTCATTTGGCAGCAGCTAGCTCAGGAATGGGCCAACATGCCGCTACCGTGCATCTCCCAAATAGTTCAAGTGCGATTCCCATGCCAAGATGGCATCTATGACTGACAGCCATGACTGCTCTGAGCCAGGGTAAAACGAATCACCCCTCTGTAGGGAAAAGACAAATCGGCAAGCATACTAGAGGTTAAGAACTGCATTATTCTAGGATGCTGCTGAAGACCCACACTAATTGCAACTCAGGGTGCTGGGAGCTCTGGAGAACAACTCTCATCTCACACTGCAGTCATCTATTGCTGAAGACCTAAGGGAATGAGGAGCTGCAAACTTAGTCTGCACCCAGCACCTCTCAAACACAAAGATTTTGACAGGTGGCTCCCATAGCCTGTAAAAAAATAGCCATCATTGAGCTAGGCTATTTGTACACTCTAACAAACAACAACAGTGGAGTTGTCAAACTTTTGGGCACCCTGGTTTTCAAATCCAAGAAAGGTCAGGGATGTGCTTGCGCACCCAGCTAGCTCCTTCTCTCCGTGCCCTGATAGCTGATTGCAGATATGAGAAACCCTCCTCTTCATCAGCACAGGATTTCTGCACTTTGCAGTGTTATTAAAAAATGCCAAATAAGATGCAACAATGGGAAGCATTACCACTTTGAAAACCAGCTCCGTTAATTTTATGCCTGAATACAGTCCTCCGAAAATAACATGTATCTAAGATGCATGTTGTCAGCACAAAAGTGAAAAACAATAAATATAATCAAATTTGACAATACTGCGGGGAGATGTCAGCTGGTCCTGGTGGCTGTCTGGAGGCTGCATTTCCATACAGCAGAAAAACTGCAATGCCCCATTGCAAAACCTGTGGAGCCTGACCAGTGCTGAGCAAGAGGCTGTGGCACAAACCAGAAGTTGCCAGACGAAATGATGCGTTGCCACTGGGATAGGAACACTCTTTTAAGGAAGCTCCGGCTGCTCCAGCTATTTCAGGTTTAGCTTGTTTCACAGAGGGTGATATGGAAATTTGTGTCAGGCTTACTGAATCTCTTCAACCCTGCCTTCTTATTCACGTATGTTAGAGGCAGCTACATCTGAAGCAAGGAGACTAAGCCCCAGTTCCCAAAGGGGAGACACAGCATTTCACACCACATTCACCATTTCACAGCGACAGAGCAGCCCTATCTGAAGCCAGCTCCCTTTGCAACACGGGCACCCAGGGCACAGGAATCAGCATGAGCTGTGAAACTTTGCAAAGGAAACAAATGCAAGGGGTACACTGAAATATGCTGATGGTCTCTGGAGACTGTGGAAGGCTTAAGAGGCAAGGACATAGGAGGAAACAACGAAAAGCCCTTTGGTAATTCAAACAGAACAAAATGAAGGAGCAAAGCAAGACATAAGGCAGCTTGCAACCAAGCTGAGAGGTTTTACTCCTCTATCTCCAAGTTAGGAGTTGCAGCTTCTGTGTTTTGCAGCTGGCTCTGTTAAAAAACGAGAAGTGTTTTTCTTTTTTTTAAACTCACCACAGAAGCTAAAACAATAGACCAACCTCTTCAGGCACAGCAGCCACAAGAGTGAAAAAAATGCTTGGGGATTTTTGACTGCTGCCATGGAAACATAATTTCTTGGTTAATAAACAAGAAAACAAGACAGAATATATGTAAAAATTCCTTCATCAGCATTTTACCCTCTTAAGCAGAAAGAGCCGGTCATGGTTTTGAGTATGGGCTAATGCATGGGCCGGCATTATGTACCATCAGACAATTTAGCTGGGACCACGCCAGAGGAGGGGAACTCCAGGGGACCCATCAAAGGTGGGTAAATGGTAGCAGGGGGACTCAGAGCTGACACATGCAAGTGCTTGCACTTTGAAAGAAAATCTGAACTACTCCCCACTGCCTAATTAGCTGATGTGTTGCAGCCATGGCTACCACATTGATCATAAATACCACCCTGCTAACTTGCACTTCTCCTGTCTGCCCTATCGCCCTGTTGTCTCTTTGTCTTCATCTGAGATTGAAAGCTCCCTTGGGATGGAGGCTGTCTTTTTAGCTACTGCAATCCAAATAAATATAACTGTTCCTGGATACTAAAAAAGGTAACAGTGGAAAAACTTTTATTCCAGTTATTTTAGCAGAAGTAACTGCTCAACCTACACTGGCTAAAACAGTTGAAAACATTTTAAATATTACAATAGCAACTTTAAATACTTATTCACAATGGCACGTTCACATAACCCTATCTCAAAACCGTACAGCTTAAACAGGAGACAGGATTAGCAACAAGCAAGAAAACGTTCACAAGGCTCTTCTTTTGCTTGTAAAACCTGTGAGATCCAAAAGGCCCACAGAATAAGAAAAAGAGCTTGATAAATTCCTCCTCCTGTTTATTTACACTCACAACACAAGAAGGAAACAACTGGACAGCGACAAGATTAACTAATGAAAGGACTTGCTACCTACAACCTACAGAACTCCCCATATAATATGCATGAACACAACAAACACCTGAAACCAAAAGTCATTTATCACAATCACAATTTCTATGGTCAGGTCTGGAAGTGTTACAAACACATATATTTGAAGAAATAAGCCATTGAATAGATTTTCCCTTCTCTTCTCCTCCTAATAGAATTTGCCTGAGATTTTCAACAGAAAAATAGGCCAAAAAAAAAAAAAGCCACCCAACCCTTCAACTTTTGGTTATGAATAGTGCCTTTTAGACACCGTATTTGCATATCTAACCCTCTCATTCTCTTCTGTTCAACAGATGCCTTCTTGGACTACTATGCCCGTGAAGCAGCCTGGCCCATACTCTTTTACAGAGAAAGTTCGTATTTGATGACAGATGACCCCTGTGTGCTTGCAGTTCATCATGGGCAATTAAGTTTGATGCAGGGACTCTGGCCTACAGAGGTTTTGGGAATTAGAGGTGCTCCAACAATACTTCAGATCAAAACCATATAAGTTTACATTAAGAAGGAGAACTGTTTTCCTTTTGCTGATGGATAAGACGTGTTGGGGGAGGGGGCGTCAGAGGGAATTCCACAGAAAGCGTATGTCCAACCCTTAATCCAATTTTTACTTAAAGCAGGCAGGATGTGGCTGGATTCTCAACTACCCAATTAGATGTTTTGCTAGGCAATGAGAACTGATGAAGGGTTTGCATGCCTGAAAAGCTTAAATAATTAAATAATTTTTACAGTTAGGTTTGCTGACCTCTGAAAAGATCTCTCCCCACAAATTCTAATGTCTCACACCATCACGACAACTACAACCACAGCAAAGTAGCTTCCCTTCATAGGAGGAAAACTATCACCTCCCCTCAACTTGGTGGGAAAAACAAAAATCCAAACAACTGCCATTGATCTCGTGTGACCAAGAGGAGATACAGCATTCACAAGGGGGAGGGGTGTGACCGGGTGTGTGTCTCTTCCTTGAAGCTGGCTGCTTCAGTAGCTATGGAGGCCTTTCCTGGGATTTTTTTTGTGGGGGGGCCCCCAGAATCGTGGATTTGCTTATTAGAGCAATGCCTGTGTTCCTGCATTCAAATGCTGACTAGCATTTCCTCTGTCTAAACTCGTATCAGCCTGATATAAGAGCAGCTTCCAACGTAACTTTTAATTCTCCTCTCTTGCTCTCGCTCCCTTTTTTAATTACATTCAGGATGTTTTATCATTGATTTACTTGTCTTTGTATTTAGATGCAGGGATTAGAAATTTCTCTTATATGGCAATTCAGTTTTCCATTAAAAGAAGCCTCTCATGCTATAACCCAGGGGGAACTGAGAAGAAGCTTTTGATGCATGAAGCAAGCGGAGGCAAGATGATATTTGGAGATTGCATTGCACTCCGCTCTATCTTAGCATCCTTTGAAGCGCTGCCGTGTGATTCATTGCTCTCTGACACAAAAGCCACTCCTCTCTTGTGGAAGCAACTGTGTTTGCCAAGCATTCAGAATAGGTATCACCCAGCACCACTGCTCAGATAGGCAAGAATCCTGGCTAGCAGAAAGGATGTATCATATTCCCAACAAACAGGAAGAGAGGGGAAAAAAAAAACAAACCAACCTACCTAGAAATGTCCAGACCTCCGTCTGATAATTACTTGATAGTTGCGTTCAGTTTGTGACCCAACAGTTTTGGGGGCTCAAAGATGTCTTTGAAGGAGTCTACAAAGAGTAACTAAGGAAAGCAAACTTACTGCTAGAAGGCTTAAATTCACTCTGCAAAGACAGCTCCTCCTTTTGAAATTTTCAGGGTCTCAAAAATTAGAAGAAAATATTGAAAAGTACTGATTTAAATAATGCAAAGATTCGGAGGCCTTAATGGGCAAATGGAACAGAAAATCCTGAGAAAAGAAGTCTTTCTCTTGGCTGATTGCTTCCACTTAGTATCTATTTGCATTTCTACAGTGTCCTTTCCAAAGAAACTCATAGCTGTTTTCTGACACTCCACGCTCCCCTCTGAAATACAACATGGCTTAATCCTAAATTTTCCATGTGGGAAACCAAAGTTTAGAGCCCAGAAGCTCTACCTACTAGCTCTTACCCTGAGCCTTCCTCCCAGACCTTGGAAGAGAACTCAGGAGGTTCTGACTTCTCAAAATCTCTGAGTCTCTAGGCCCCACACTGGCCCTATTTCACTGCAGAAAAGATGCAGCAATGTCCCAGAACACACTGAAACAGCCTCACAAATCAGCACGTTTCCCCAGCTGACCAAGTACTGGATGCATTCAGTTGTACTGATGATGGACTACATTTCCATCACTCTGGGAAAACTCCAAAAGGGATGCTGCTATTACCTTTCTGCAGAGCTCAGGTGATGCTGTGAGTTCAGTATTAGGACAGGATTTGCCTGCTTGTTACATTATTTATGCAGAGCAGATTGCTTGGCAATTACATTTCAAGTAGAATCACAGTGCCATTTGTACTTGTTAGGTAAAGAGGCAAAAGTTTTTTAAGGCTTTAATACCTTGAAAAGTACCAGGGTAAGTGGAAATGACTCTGTTCTCTCTTATTAGCTGCACGGTTATTTATACTTTTGCAGATTACCATGGTACAGCGCAATTAGGCTTTGGAAGTACTGTGCAAATTGAGAAGTTTCAAGAGCTCTCCTGAACAATTAACCCTTAAATACATTAACAGAAATAAACCTGCAGCACATGCCGAAAGTCTGCTCCAAACAGGGGCTTTTAAGTTAGTTGGGAAGAAAGAAGTATGGGAGACCATCTGCCAAGAAGCTGCTCACACACAGAGCAACAGCTACAATGCGTTGACACCAATGGCACCACTACAATGTAGTTCCACCAGCTACGCTTTCAGCAGGTTGTGCAATAGCTGCAATGCACCGGGTAAATCTGACACAATTTAGCCCCGTCTCCCCCAGCCCCGTCTACCCTTTTTTTTTTTTTTTTTTTTGTATTTGTTCTTAGGGTAAAAAGCACCTAATAAAAATTCTGTTAAAGGCATTCCCTTTCCACAGCACAGGCAGGAGGATGTTAGGAGGAGGAGCAATCCCCATCAGGTAGAAACTATTGGTGATTTCAGACATCAAGGAACTGGCCTACTTATAGGGGTGGGTTTGGGTTTTTTTTTTGGAGCGGGAGGAGATTTTTTTAAAATTTATTTATTTATTAACACACACACATAATTTCAAATACACACCCTGTCCAGCAGCGTGCTTCCCCATGCCAGGAAACTCCATCTCCTGTGCCAGACTACAAGCAGGACAGGTACTCAGACAAATCTGAGTCTATCCATAGTGGAGAAGACACCAGCATCCCACTGTGATATCTCTAGTCTTTTAGTGGCTACTGTCATTAAAGCCCAAGGCAACACAGAGTCATGCCAAGTTGACCATCTCAGCTCACAGGGCTGAGGAACATGTCTAAGAGCAGTTAAGATCATATCACACACTGTGTTATACACCATCTTAGACACTGTTCCAGCAAGCACGTAACATCTATAGAGACTGTCCTCATTGCCAGCCTCACAGCAGGGACTTATCTAAGGACACTCAAAGGCAAGAACGAAACCAAGCTCCTCTGTGTGCCAGGCAAATACCCATATATCAAGAAACCCTCGTTTGCAGACCCCAATCATTAAAGCAAAGTGTTCTTAATCACATGCCCCTTTTCCAAAAGGCAACTCCAGTTGTCTCCCTCCTGTCTCCTCCCCTTGCTTAGCCTCCAGTTTTACAAGAGACACAATGCAACCCTTCCATGCCCATTGCTGTGATTTCTATAATCCACTTACCTCCACAGTGAGCTCTCCGTAACACTCCCCAAGTTGAAGTCGTAGAGCTTTGTCAGAATGAGAATCACCTAGGGAGGGGGAAGGGAGGGAGGAAGAGAAAGGGAAAAGAAAGAGAGGGGAAAAAAAAGAAGAGTTTTCCTTTAGACTGTGTAACAATACACAAAGCATCTGAAATCACCCAAAGGAGAGCTTAGCATTTATCCATTAAAGTTGTAGTATTATAGGATCAAGTAAGTTTAAAAAAAAAAAAAAGAAATTCATTAGCTTAATGTATCATGTAACCAGTAACATTTATTTTAATCTCAAAATGTTTTGCATTTGAAATAAAACACACCAACAGGAATTAATCAAACATTGTGAGCTGCCCTCTCTACAGCCACAGTTATTCAAGGTCAGGGATGGAATCAGGTGTGCCCTTGTTATCTCAACAGCCCAATCAGAAATTAGCCGACTTTCCCTGTTTCTCAAGGTGCTACCACAAATTGGTGAGTCTCCATGGAAAGAATTATCAAGTTTGTTTATGAAGATCCCCATCCAGCAAAATGGTCCATTTTGCCCAGAATGAGCTTTGTTATTCTCCATCTGTTCTCACTGACTCCAGGAACATGGGAATTTCCACATGCTATCCCCTTTTTGCTGTCATAAAATAGATGGACACAGAGCATGACATTCAGCTTAGACACTGAGCAAGACAAAAATTCAGCTGTATCTTCAGTGCTCAAGGACAGTCAGAGCCTTCAGGACCCACTAACTTACTTTCTGGTGAGCCACAAACACTCCGAAGTCACGCCCTTGCAAAAGCTGAGGTAGGAGGAAAGGGGACTTAAGCAGTACATGGGGAACCACAGGGGAATACAGCTTCCCTCTGATATCCTTGGTGCTCTGACCTCAGATTTCACAGGGAAACGTAATCCTCCTAGTTACCAGCTACATTGCCCAAAGCCCTTCTTTCCCAGAAAGGCAGCTCTGCACTCTGACAACCTGCGAGTCTCTGTGCAAGCTCCCAGGCTCAAACGGGATGAGAACTTCTGCAGAAGAATGGAGGTTCCGCACTGGAAGTTACGGGCATTTGAACATCTGCTCCTTGCTTTTTTAGCATAACTCATGTTACACATTTCATTCCCTCAGATTCTATGGGACCAGGCTCAGGAAGAGCTCTGGGGCAACTCTTCATTTTTGTTTTGCATCATTTTAACATTTCAGCATTGTTTCCTCCTACGGGGTTCAAGAACAGGCTAGTTTCCCTTTTACCTGCTTGAGTTGTGAAAGCATCTAGGGAAATTTTTAGTAAATACTTGGGAGTTTTTGTTTTGTTTTGTTAACAGGTACTTCATAGTTTGGCTAAAAGGTAGGTCCAAATGAGAGATGTGACCCTAAGAGTTGGGTTCGTTAATGTTTTCCTATGCAACGAGGATCTTTTTACTACAAAAACCACATCTCCCTCCCTCTTCCTCCCCCCACAGCAGTGGGACCCACCACACCTTTCATTTGGGTTTCCCAGCTGAAAGGCTTCTGGGTGAGGAATTTAAAGCTTTGCAGAAAAATGCCAAAGGATTAATCAATATCACAATGCCTGCAGCAGTCGGTTACTGTCAGCATAATACCGGGAAGAGACCTGTTCAAATTGTAAGGGACCTTGGTACGTGACTATGCACTCAGCGCCCAACCTAATGGCTTTAAAATAGATGCTCTGAGCATCCCTCTCTCTACTGGATTCACTTTCTCCATCCCCGATTGCATTTTGTCCCTTTATTTCCCCACGCAGAGACCTTTAGGAGGAAGATAAAAGCCAAGCTGCTTCCAGCAGGCTGTGAAAAGAAACCTGCCAGGCAGATTTGAGTCAGCATATGCGAGCCCATGTCAGCCTAAACTGATGCTGTGCAGTGGGGAAATAAGGACAATATCCTTTTTATTGCAACTCAAACCCTGCACACACCTTCCCATACAAAGGGGGTAGGCCAGCTGCAAGACGCAGCAATCAAGGTTTGATTACCCCCTCCCCTTACACCAGCGGAGGGAAGTAGTGCAGCCTGCTCCCAGCTAAAACCTGATGCGAGTGATGTTAAGAGTGTTCCCTATATTCCCAAAGGGGCTTGGACAGAACCCCTCTCGAGAGTCCCTAGGACTACAGCACAAGGCCTGCCCTGCCCGAAATGACACCCTTCTCACAAACAGAGCCAGGTTTCACAAAGTGAGTTTTCCTGTTTCACAGCCTAATCGCATTGAAGACAGCAGGATGACTTCTGCTGATTTCAGTGGATCCTGAATCCTGCCCTAAACATACTAAATAAAATCTCCATGTCCTGGTCAATTTTCAACAGAGTAATTCTACCTTAAGTTGCCATTACAACTGTAGGCGGGATCCATACTCTCCCAGCTCTTTGTGTGCCTCTCCCCAGATCTCCTATGCCCTATATTTTTGAAGATGTCACTTACCCCTTATAAACCCTGCAAACTGCAGAATAACACCAGCTTTACAGGAGTGGGTTGAACCCTACGCAGCTCCTGGGTATAAATCCAAAGTAAAAGCACGTTTTTTAGTATAGCTTTTGTGGATTTTCACCCAGGAAGACTAACAAAAACCCAGTTCTGCCTGTTGTTAATGCACGGCAAGCAGAAGCACGAGCATCCCTTTGCAGTTAAATCTCACAAAGGGTCTCAGGAAATAGCAAGAGCTGCCTGAGGCAATCATAATACACAGTACAGTCACCTACAGCAACCTGTCCATAAAAAAATCACTCACCACTTATGTCCAGGCCAGGCAACACACTGGCATCACAACCTGACGTGGCCTCCACCCTGTCCTCTCTTGCTTTTCATGGAATCATAGAATGGTTAGACTTGGAAGGGACCTTGGAGACCACCTAGTTCCAACCCCACTGCAATAAGGAGGGACACCTTTCACTAGATCAGGTTGCTCAAAACTCTGTCCAACATGACCTTGAACGTTTCCAGGGATGGGGCATCTACCATCTCTCTGGGCAACCTGTGCCAGTGCCTCACCACCCTCATTGTAAAAAGTTTCTTTCTTATATCTAGTCTACATCTACCCTCTTTCAGTTTAAAACCGTTGCCCCTGGTCCTATCACTACATTCCCTGATAGAGAGTCCCTCCCCATCTTTCATGGAGGCCCCCTTTAGGTACTGGAAGGCCGCTATAAGGTCTCCCCAAAGCCTTCTCTTCTCCAGACTGAACAATCTCAACTCTCTCAGCCTGTCTTCATAGGAGAGGTGCTCCAGCCCTCAGACCATCTTTGTGGTCCTCCTCTGGACCTACTCCAACAGGTCCATGTCCTTCCTGTGCTGAGGGCTCCAGAGCTGGACGCCGACTCCCTCGCCCTGCTGGCCATGCTTCCTTTGATGTAGCCCAGGATGCGGTTGGCGCTCTGGGCCATGAGTGCACATTGCCAGCTCATGTTGAGCTTCTCATCAACCAATACCCCCAAGTCCTTCCTTTTGAGGCAAGACACTTCAGATTCAATAAAGGCAACTCTTACAATGATTTGGGAGTTTGAAAACCAGTGAAGATTGGAGGGGCTGAACACAACCTTTCCAAGAAAAGCTGCGAAACCACATTCCCCCACAACGTTGCCTCCTGAGACCACCGAACAAATGTAACTACTAAGGAAGTGTCACGTGCAGTTAAGACTAAAAATCAAAGCCTGAAAGGCACAGCTTGTCCCTGAGTTATTTTCATGGGGTGCTTTTGACACCGCATTGCAGAGGAAACTTCAAAGTGTTTCAAGAGGCTATTCTGAGGCCTCCACATCATGTTACCCCAACCGAGCTAAGAAGAAACTAGAAGCAGGGACATGAGGGACAGAAGTGGGTAAGTACCCGATTTTCTAAGACATTCTGTTATTTGAATGCTTTAGTTGAAAAAGAATGGAACAAAATGTAACGAAAAATGAAAATATTTTCCAAAATTGAATTCTGACAGGAGAAAAAAATGAAAAAGAAAAAACCCTCATTGATTCAAGCTGAGACATTTGATTCTCATTTCTACTTTGTAGTTGAAGAAGCTTAGCTTGTTTTTGTCAACACTAAAAAGTAACCATGGTTTTTGCATTAATATTTTGGCAGTTTTCATTTTAAAAGCTGAATTCAATTGAAAATTGGAGATTTCACATTCAATGTACTATTTCAAAACAAAAATAAACATTTTCTTCCCCTGAACTGCGGGAAATCTAGAATTGCCACCCCATAGAAAATGCCCACTCTTCAACTTTCAAGATAAAAAACAATTTACTCGGGGGAAAAGAAATAAAACTGAAGGAAGTTCCAAGTGATACTGATTCAGAAACAGTAAAATCTCACACTTACGCATTCTTTAATGAAAATAAAGTAAACAACCTTGTAGTGCCAAATTAAACTGTTTCTATTCATCAAACTAATCTCCCCAAAATTAATTTTAAGTCAACTCAATGCTGGACTGCATTTTTCTTCGGGGTCATACTGCTCACTTCAGGGAATACAGCTCAGATGTGAAATTTCCCCCTGTCTCCTATGGGCCAGGCTCCACACAGCCACACTGCGCTTCCCAGGACACCCCAGGGGCAGGTGTCCCTCAGGGCACCAAGCAGCTCAGCTGGTCGAGAATGAAAAAAGGGAGAACCAGCCTGCAGGACAGAGTGGGGAAATAGGCCAGGCTGAATTACAACTCCCTTAAGGCAATACAAACCCTCTGGAAAATGCAATTTCAAGCTCAGCTTACACAAAACTAAACGACCTGAAAAATTCAATAAACTGTTTTGGTTTTCTCAACAGAAGTGGGACTGGAGAAAGGATAATCAGAAAAAACATTTTTTCTTTGGAAACAAGTGATGTTCCAGTCCTGCAAGAAATTCCTTATGCACTTTATTTTACACACATGCCTCTCCACAGTCTGTGGTTTTGTTTTGCAGGAACTACACTGTCTGCTGAATACACTGCTATAAGGCTTGCATGACAAAAATGCCAACCCCTGTCAATTATTTATCTTCAATGGCTTATACCGCAATACAGATTAAGGGTCTTTGGCACTGAGAAATCCTGCCATCACGCTGTATAGTACACTGAACCAGTAAATCCAGATTTACTATGATAGACCGCTTCTCTAAAATAAGACCAGCAAGTCTCCAAGACTGCCCAATCCAGTAGCTACGGGTCTTGACACAACTTGACTGGCAGGAAAGCAAAACAAATATAACTAGAAATGGTACCCAGGTTTCATTCCATATTGGAAACACATCCCTGAAGGGAACCCTATTGTTCAGACAATTATTAGGAATCTCTGAGCTCATAAATCACAAAAGTGCTCAGAAGCTCTTCAGAGTATTTGGTGGCATAACAATCTTTCATGCCCATAAAATTTTACTATGAAGGGAAACTACTTTAGTTCATTAAACCCTCCTCCAGACCTTGCCAATTCTAAACTGGCAAAGTGCTTTGCATATACCCCACAGAGGAATATATAACTCTGTTTCCCACAAATTAGAATGTAAAAGCATTTCTTTCAGCAGGTTGACAGTGAACTTCAGAATAACCAAAAAGCGTCACATCAAAGGCAGTCGTGTTCCTGTACCAGGCGACACTCATATTAGAGACAGGAAAGAGAAGAGCACAGCAGCCTGAGAGAACAGGTGATCGTTTCAAGTAGACATCTGAAAGGCCAGCACTGATCCACTTCATGAGATTCTTCTCCTCTCTAAGTGATACTGCTGTATCAGCACAGAGATTAACACAGCTCATCAGTAGCCCTGTCCACATATTTACTGAGTGTAATTAATAATGGAGCAAAGGGATGAGCACAGGGCAGCGCACAGCACAACACAGAGATTATGGGCAGATTTACATGTGAAAAATGAGAGCTCTCCACTCACTTGCTCTGGCATGCTGGGATCTTCGTTTCCTGCCTGCAGACTTGTTTCCATGATCTTTGCAACCTTTCCTCCACTGCATACCAGCTACATGAAGGCAATTTTCATCTGCCTTTCCCCAATCCATATGAGAGCAACAGCACCCAACAAGTAAATTTAAAATGAGAACAACCACAGGCTACTGGGAGCCAGTATCAGTAAATTGCTCACAGCTGAAGGCAAATTGGCTTAAATTTCTCTGGGACCTAAAAGCCAGCAGCACAGCTTTATGGAGGTTCCTGTCTGTTTCTTTCTTCTAGGTTTCTGGGTTTTTTGAGTTTGTTTTTTTTTTTGGCAGTGGCATTTTATAAAACACAAAATTAATAATTAGAGATGAACTGATTTACAAACTCATGGAGTTATATTCAGGGTGACAAATTTGCTAAGTAAGGTGGTCTTTCATATAATCTCTGCACTCAAAGTTAATTCAGGCAAAAGCCATTAATGTCAGCCTAATTTTCCCCACATAACCGCTCAGAAGATGGGAAGAGGATCGTTTACATGCTCAATATACATTTGTGCTTAAATGTGTGGTGGGTTGACCACCCACCCAGACACTCGTTCTCTCCCACCGTAGGGGGATGGGAGAGAGAACCAAAAGAGCAAAAGTGAGAAAACCATGAAATTCCAGCAAAAGACAGTTTAATAAGTGAAGACAAAAAAAGAAAAAAAAAGAAAAACAAAAAAACAAGTGATGCAAAGGTATTCACTGATTGCCTCTCACAGCAGAACAATGCAGATCCAGCCTCTGAACAATGTCTACTTTGGAAAGACTACTCCACAGTTATTATTGCTGAGGATGAGGTGATATGGGACCTCTTCGGCCAATTCAGGTCCAGTGTCTCAGCTATGCCCCATCCCAAGCTCTTGACTGCTGCCACCCTACTCCCAGGGCAGGCAGAGCGAGAAACAGAAAACCTGACACTGTGCAGCACTGTTCAGCTATACCTAAAACACTGGTGTTGTCAACACTGGTTTAGCCAAAAATTCAAAATGCAGCATGACATGGGCTACTCTGAAAAAAATTAACTCCATTCCAGTACAAGTTTCTTTCCGAGATCAAGGAACAGTAGTTCTCAGAAACAATCACTACATAACCCTGGTCCCACCAAAATCACTTCACACACACAAGCCCCCCCCAAAACGTATGCATGCATGTGTGTGATCACACTACACAGCATCACCACCCTCATTTACCCTGGAGGTGTAAGTGCAGTTGCTAATACCCAAGAGTGCTGTCTCCAGGTGTGAGAAGCATATAGCATTATTACAAAGCTCCCAGGTGAGGAATTTAAATTCTACAGGTGTTAACAAATTCTGCAAGCATCACCACTGGAAACAAGGCAAGTAATGTCATCCTTGTTTCACTGATGAGGAACCAGAGGCAGAGAAAGATTAAGTGTTTCTCTACACAGGAACACTCAGGAAGAAGAATCCATATCAAGTTTTAAGAGTTTGGTTCAATGCACTTTGCAAATACATCAGAAAAATCAAATTAAAGACTACTTTATTCTGAAAAGAGTCTCCATCCAGGAATTTAACATAGCTGAAGTAATCCACTTCAACACATTTAGTTAATTTAAGCCAAGAAGCATCACCTGGAAGATAAAGCCATAATCCAAGTTCACCCACAGTAACAGAACTATTAGTAAAAATAGGAACAGATACACCTTAAATACCTGTCTAACTTCTTTTTCTCTGCCTGGTGAGCATAGCTGAAGAAAACGTATCTCTAGATACTAGCAGTTAAGGAATAGCACATCCTAAGACACAAGAAGAAAACAACAGAGGTACTAACAACAAACACAGGCCAAATCCTGCCCACTGGAAATCAGAGCGACACTTTTGCAAGGGTAAAGTGATGCCAACTTAAGCAGCAGCAAAGGACT
>VYZM01006167.1:71067-146208 GCA_013398915.1 Dromas ardeola
AACGGTGGCAAACTTAGGCGGCACAAAAGGATTTTTTTTTTTTTTTTTTTTTTTTAATCTCTAGAGAGATAAACATGATCTGTGGGTGGCTTCAGGCAGTGCAGGCAAGAGCCCTCTGAAACTGAAAGACACAAGTACCAAGATCACACACAAAAGAAAAACATGTTCCAGTGAACTTGTGATCTCTGAATGGCTGAGACTGTCAAATTTGTCCTCAAAACAAGAACCAGTAACTAAAAGAAAGATATTCTCCTTTAATCCTCCTTTGCCTGTGTTGCTTTTCACATTCCAATATGAAAACTGCCACGGTATGCTCTTTCTGTCCCCTGTTCTCCTCCCTTTCAATGTAAATCAGGCAGCAGAATAAGCAAGAGCCAGTCTTCCCATGGATTCCCCTGGGATGCTGGAGACAAATCACATTATCTTCACAAAAGAGCCCTTGGGATGTAAGCAGCAGTTTGAAATTCCCACTTCGAGGGCTTGCAGTGAATGAACAGAATCTGAGGGGGTGAAAGAACCCAAAACCACTACAGTGCTTTGCAGAAGAGCCAGCTCTGGAAAGCCCAACTCCCTCCTCCCACACAACTACCAGCAGGAGCAGGGCAGGATTCCTGTATGTTGGCTCTCTGCATTGGGAACTCAAGGGCAAGCCCATCCTGTCAGAGAAAAAAAACACCCATTGGCATCAACACTGAGACAGACACCACTTCCAGCATCATGGATTTACCTTTCTGGGCTCACACAAATGTAGAAAGGATTTTTAATTTAACCTGACAGGTTCTCTTATGCTTTTGGTTTCAAACATTTTGGTGCAGGGACTGTCATTTAGGATATGTTCAGAGGTGCCTTGCACACAGAAGTCCATGCCATGGGTTGTGAATGCAGCTGAATGACACCACCACCAAAGCAATGACTAACACCTCCAGGACTCGGGAGAGGAATCTGACTATGTTTTACAATAACACAGGAAATGAAGACAGATTCTCCTCCCCCTAAACCACAGATCCCAATTATCACCCAAATGAGGGGTACTCATAGCCGCTAGCTATATAGTGTCTGCCGGTCAGCCACATTGCTCTTCCATCTCCACTACACATTAAAAATTGGACAAAATCTCTCAAGTAACTTTTTTTCCAAGGAAATAGAAAAAAAAGATATTGATAAATCCTGCCTAAGTTTAAGCAAATGTACCCCCTGCATACCTACAGGCTTATCTTTAGCGCACACACACACAAAAATTACAACCACATTCTTAACATCACCTTCCTAAAGAAATAAAAGAAAGGCCTCCAGCATGGTTATCAGCCCTTAGAGAGCAGCTGGATTCTGTCCCAGAGAATACAGTACAGCCCTAAACACAACCACCATATCAGATCATAAAGCCTTTGTCCTCTTTGTAGCAGGGGGGAAAAAAAAAAAATACCACCACCCCATAAAAGTTAAGTCTTATTAGAGTTATTAGCCACACAGCATCAGGTGAGAGTGTTTGGGAGAGGCGTGGTGAATTAGTTACCTTTTTAAGGCCAGCAATAAAACACTGAAGACATTTCAGTAGAATTCCAGACAATAAAAAATAAACACACTGAGGGGCGGAGGGTGAATGGACACACCAACACTGTGAGCAGCTGCAAGTAGCACTAGTCAGAAAAGTCAGGGACAGGAAAGATCTCCCAGGTTACCTGACCCGTACCCCTGACAAGGCACAGTTGTGCTCCACAGAATCTTTCCCAGTTCCTCAGGATGGCCTTGCTGCACATAAACACACATTCCCACCAGAAAAGACATCTAGATTGCTTAGAATAACAGAAGCCTGAGCTTTATCTCTGTGTAACTCAGTTAAACATAAATACAATCTCCCCTGGCAGGTAGTGATATGATTTAAGGGTCCCCTATCATACATTATAAGAGGTGATAGCAAAGAACTCATAATTTATTTTTATTGATTCAGCAATCCATGCTGGATCATATCTCCCAATTCTTCCCCTTTGCTAAGAAGCCTCCACCAAAGCCTTGGGAAATTTAATTTTATCTTTTTTTTCCCTTCTCTGTCTTCCTTTTAAAGCTGCTTTTTGCACATCTCTACCTAAGTTCAAGAAGGAAACGAAAAAAGGCCCCAGTTACTTTGCTGGCTCTGTTCTTGTTCCAATTATCTTCTGATACCATCTGCGAACCAGCAGATTCTGCGTAGCAATTTAACTCTGTGGAGTCACATACCTGCTGAATTTACAGCTTCTGATATGGGAACCTAAAAAGAAGGAATGACTTGAACTCCAAGTATACCTGTGGGTATAATAGCAGCACAGGACAGTTCTCAATTAAAAATAAATAAATAAATGAGGTTGACGGAAGGTAAGACAGAGCAGCCCTTCGAGATGTTATAAACTGCCAGGGTAGGTGATGGTTTTCCTTGAGGACTGAAGCCAAGATTGACTGGTTCTATAAGGGAAACTAAACTATGTGGGGAATTTGGTGTCTAAGCCTTTACTGAAAGGAAGAGAGAAAAAAGCACCCATAAAACTGATTTTTCAAGAAAATTCAGGCTGCTTATTATTCTTCGATTTCAGATTCCATGCTCTATTCAGGAACTCTCACTCCTCTCTCACACGCACACTCTTCTCTCTCCCCCCCAATATGTACATATACATGTATAAATATTACTGAGCTTCCTGAGATTCTAATTAGCACCTCAAATAATATGTGTTGAACAGAGCATGGGCAAGAGACTCCCTCTCTCCCCAGGTACAGGAGATGGACAAGATAACCTGTTGAAGTCCTTTCCAGCCTCATGTCTATGACCCAAAGGTTTACTTGTCCATGTGAAAATGCCTCACTACAAGCTCAGGAGTATAGCAGCAGGGAATGAGGTGCCATTCCACAGAAACGAACACCTGTTGTGCTCCCCAAAACGCAGAGCCTTGCCTTCAACATGTCAACAGGAGATGTGTGCTGGGGGAGCCACCATGTCAGCAGTGCAGTCTGGTCACTGGCCTGGGATTTAGAGCAGGGAAGGGCATCAGAGCTTCCCCACTCTATTGCAAGCTTTGATGCCTTCTCACCCACCTGCAGGGAGATTAATTTGTGATGGCAATATTATTCTGAGATAACATTACTCAATTCTGAACAATATTACTCAGAGAAAACATCCTTCTTCTTCTAGGGGAACCAGTCCAAAAATTGGACTTTCACTGATGTTACCATGAAAGGAAAGGACGTACCTGTTGGGAGATGAGCCCTTGCACCTACTACTAATGGCCAGTTAAAAGACCTTACACTCCTGCCACTCAAACCTTATTATCAACAAATCCAAGTACCTTAGACTTTGGCTTATTCCCTTCCCCGAAACAGCCCAGGGAAATAAGAACTGGTGCAGTTTGCCAGGCGACAAGTGTAGGCACAGAGGGAAAAAGGGCAAAATGTACAAATTGTTCTGTTATGGTAACTGCAGGTACCGAAGTCCAACACTTAGATTTTCCCCCCACATCTACTACCTGACTTGGAATGACTGTAACGTCATTAGTATAAACCAATGATTTAATCATAATTCTTTAAACACGCCTAGGTAGAGTATTTATAAATATAATTAAATAGTAGGGAAGGTGAAATATGAGAATCATCACAGAAAGACTAAGATAAAAATATAGGTGATAGTTTAGAATATATGAGTAACTATCACAGGCAACTTGGGTCAGTCAGGCTGAGAAGGACATATAGGATCAGAAAGTGCTGGAGGCAAGAGACAAGCACGAGTCAGGGCTCTCCACAGACAAAAGGTCAGAAGCAATAGTTCGAGTGATAACTAGACAATTAACATATCTTTTACATTATTATAGATTCAACAAAGATGAAATGATCTGATTATCTTATATATTAAGGTAATAAAAATGTGGTCTGTCCAATTGACTGCACTCTTCTGACCTTGAACCTATGTTTATGCAGCAGTTCCTATCTGCAGATGCCCAAACTTACTTTGAAACTCAGCGGCTCAGCTGTGGTAAAGGTCAAACTCTGCCCTAGCAGCTCCTTTTCCTACTGGTATTCCTTTGAACTAATCTATACTCTTGATTTTAATCATCTTTATTATATTTATTTTCAGTTTTATCCTGTATTCATCACGTGCATATGTTTCATCATCACTACAGTGTCTGAACTCCTTGTGCCATAGCTGCATTCCTTTTTTTTTTTTTAATTATTCTTTGTGTTGTATCATTAAGTAGTTAAGCAAAATTATTTTCATCTGTTGCTGTGAAAGCACACTCTCTCTGGGCAATTTCCTTTCTTTCTCCCTGTGCAGAGCAGCTCCTTGCTCATGCCAAATACCCCTGGAGCCCTGACGTTATCTCCTTTGAAGGGCCTAATCAAGCAGACTTTCATGAAATCTGGCTCACTAGGTATTTCCAGAAACTGGTCTGGGAATGAGTCCTCTGTGTACATCCACTACATTGAGCCAGCCAGATGTAACATCCTCCTTCATCCAAGGGCACTAAAACAACTTCTGTTCTTGGATTTGATGGGTCGACTGTTCAGTGGATGAGGAATTGGTTGGATGGTTGTATCCAGAGGGTAGTGGACAACAGCTCAACATCCAGATGGAGAGCGGTGACAAGTGGTGCCCCTTATGGATCTGTATTGCGACCAGTACTGTTCAATATCTTCATCAATGACATCAAGAGTGGGACCAAGTGCACCCTCAGCATGTTTGCAGATAACACCAAGTTGACTGGTGTGGTTGACACTGAAACTATTCTATAATTCTATGAGTCTTCCTATGGAGTCCAGAGGAACAGGTATGCTAACAGCAAACTGGCCTATGCAAGACACTAGAAACAGCTTCCTTGATATGCAACAGAACGAGGGATAGAGGATTCTTAAGGTCAAGAATCAGCTTCTCCCTTCTTTATGAGGCATCCAAGCTTGCACACCATTCCCTCCAAAGAGCAGCCCTGAGCACCATGGGGCCAGAGCTGTTTAGATTCTGTCTGATAAACGAAAGAACTATATGAGCCAGTTGATGGACAATCACAGTGGGCAGGTGCCAAGGGGTTCAGCTCTGCCTCCAACTGGCATTTAACTATTTCAGATTGCAGCTACACCAGCAATAATGAACATGATCCATATCACAATAGCCTCACCCAGAGATAAAGCAGCCTCCTAAGCAAGTGGAACAGAAAACGTGAGCAGGTGCTATACAGCCTTTCTAACAGAAGGAACCCATCATGGTTTCTCCTCCTTCCTGCTTGGCCACATGAAGACTTTAAAACTGTGAATTCAAGGGACTGATGGGATGCCTCCCTTCATGTCAGCTGAAAGAGCAGACCCCTAAGATGCCCTACCATGGGAACCTAACTTAGGGCTAAGGATTCCTCCAGGCAGTAAGAGGCTACAGTAGTTACATTCCATGGCCTTAGCCCTGGGATAAACGCAGGACCTGAGAGGGTGAGTAAAGGCAGAAGAGGGACCTGAAGCCCCAATTCAGAGCTCCGGTTTGTCACTCAAACCAGACAACCCATCTTCCAAACCAGCCAGTTATCAGTTCTGTGCCTGCCAAGGAAATATAGCTTTGAAGAAAGGCACAGAGTGAACCTTTTTCCCCATCTGAGTATTTCCTAAAGACAGGTAAAATACATTTGCTTAAAGTCTGATCCTGTAGGGAGGAGAAAACCAAAACCTTTTTTAATACCAAAAAAATTGTGCTCCGAAGCACTGGCACCAACTTTGGGGCAGGGGGGTAGCATGAAGGAACGTGTCAGGAACCACAATAAAATCAGAACTTTTGGTGCCGGACTATTATTACAATTCTGGGGGGCAAATTAAGAAAAAAGCCATTCATCTGTTTTTGAGCTCTGTAAGAAAGAAAAATATATTTTTCCCACTTCAGAAATACCTTGTGCTAATGTCTACATGGGGAGATGAGAAAAAGCGCAGTTAAAGCTGTCAAGGGCAATTTTTCTTACAGACTTAAGTGTTCTGTTACTTAAAAAAAAAGAAGCTGAGAAAAATAGAGGAACTTGAATTCAAATCTCCTTTAATGCAATATTATGGCTGAGAATTTCAAAGCTGTAAAAGTAGGAAACTCAGAAGTACAGATTCTACATTATGCACATGGATTGTATAAAATAAGAGGCAAATCACCACTGCAGAAATCCAAAGCACTATTGACTTTTGCAACCCTTTTAGGGTTGGCTGGGGCCCAGGGGCAGCTGGTCAGATGAAAATACCTACTCACTCCATACTGCAACCCTCACTGCAGTAGAAAACTTTCAGAGGTTTGACTTTGTGAGATCACCCTCCTTCTCTTACCTACTGGCTTAAAAAATTCTTTGTTTGCACCTGAAATATTCTTGCTGTCAGAGAATCACAGAATCATAGAATGGTTAGAGTTGGAAGGGACCTTAAAGATCATCTAGTTCCCCTGGGCAGGGACACCTCCCACTAGACCAGGCTGCTCAAAGCCCCATCCAGCCTGGCCTTGAACACTTCCAGGGATGGGGCATCCACAGCTTCTCTGGGCAACCTGTTCCAGTGTCTCACCCCAAGCCACTGTTTATATCCTTTCTCATAAGAATGACGGTTATGACAACTGGACTTCTGACTGACCTTTAAACTGGGACCGCTTTTAAGATCAGGATTTGGGATGCTATAACCTAGGAGATAGATCCTTTTCACTCTTGCATGACAAAGGATAGATTTAAAGAGAAGACTCGGTGCTTTGCTCTGCCAGCACCTCCATTGGCTCTCTTTGAACATCTGGGACCCAAAACCTGGAGGTAGAAAAGGGATGAGGGACAGAGCCTCATATTTTATGAACATACTCTGCAGCTCTGCAGTGTCTCCAGATGACCTTGAGGGAATTTCACATACAGTAGGATCGTCTTTCACATTGCACTGAGATGATCAAAAACTGCCTACCACTGCAGAAGGGCTCTAAACAACATAAATAGTCCCAATGACTATTCCTGGATTGGCACATTCTCAGTTGAGCACCAGAAGTTTCCCAAAACTTCCAAAAATCCTTCTGTCCCTTGAGGAACATATCAGGGAATGGCTATGCAGTGAGATAAAGGAATAATGCAAACTGACTGAACAAGATCTCTAATGGCCATTATGCAAGGTCTGCAATAGCTTTGTTCTCCTCTTTACTATTTCAAGAGCCCCGGATTTCCATCGGAATAATCTCCTCTCCCTCACCAATCACACCACAAGGTCCTGTGAAAACCATGAAGTCACACGGGCAGGACTTCAGACACTGCCCACCCCCTTGTAACTCCTTGCATCTGTCTCTCTAGCATCTGTTATGACTATGCAATAAAACCTAAGATTGGCAACTGCTCTGAAATGAAAACATGGGTTGGAGATGGGCCAGGCACACCAGCTTGTCCTGTTTTATTAGAGCCTAGACTAGGACGGGCAATAGTCTCTGGATGGCAGAAAGATCATCTCCACGAGTTCCAGTGTGAGTTCTCTCTCTGTGCTGTGATCCTTCAGTGAACAAACCCAACTCCATTCCAAATTTCATGATATGATGGCTGCAAACTCATCATTAAGAATAACTGTAATACCCACATCAGCCTCCAAAACAGAGGACTAACATAAGCTAGGTTCAAAAGTCATCCATTCTACTTTTGTGACTGTGCAGAAGTTCATCATGACACGTACCTGCTGCAAAGGGAGAACAAAGACAAACAGCAACATGTTTTTCATGAGAAAATGTTGAGATGGCAAAGGATTAGAGCTTCAAGTGCTATGAGAGGCTGAAGCATGGTGTGGACCAGAGGAGTGATTCAAGTTGATGGCGTCAGGGTATCAACTCTGCACAGGTTCTTTGTCTTACCTGTCAAGATGCACAGGTAGGAAAAGGCATGCAGCAAGTAGCTGTGACAGACTAAAGAACAAATCCAAAGGCCCATTTTGCCTTTGCTGTTTTATGATTGTCCTTTCACAAAGGTGATCATCTCCAAACTACTTGTTATAAAGCATGTCCCAAAACAGAACTATTTCTCTGGGCCTTTTTACAGCAGGACCGACAATAAGTGCTCCAAAGATAATCTTCAGCAAACCTAGTTATTGGAACAGTGTAACCTGTTGTAAATTCACATACACAACATAGCAGAATGAAGGTTCTCTCCACTCCAACCTTTCAAAAGGCAATTGATACAGGTCTCTCCAGCAATTACACTAGCACGAGACTGATTCCAACAGCTCCACAGACCCCACCACGAGACTACTGCAGTCAGACCAGCTCTCATTAGAAAACTGATGCTACAACAAAACAGGCATCAGGGGCTCAGCCTTGAACCAAACTGTCAGAGCACAACAGAGTCCTCTACCGCATCAAAGAGCTCAAGTCATCTCTCATGGATTGTTGCATTTTGTTTTTCTTAAACCCCTCGCTCTTGGAGGCCAGCGATGACTTAAAACAACAAACCAAACCAAATCCAGTCTCAGTTCCTACTTTTCTGAATTCGAGAGTGACTTCTAAAATACACTGAGAACTCCATTTAAAGTCTTTGACTTCTACTTCCCAAAACACTCCACATCTCATATACTTTTTTTTTTTTTTACACACATGTAGAGACAACTGTCCAGCTACATTTCTGTTTCTAACTATAGATGCAGCTAAATAATGGTTTAAACTCCATTGCATTATTTTTTTTCTCCCCCCAAGGAAGAAGACAGAAAATTGACTCAGGATGCTTTAAATGCCTCAGATTAGCAATGCTACAGTCAGAATAGCACAGAGCACGCTTGAACAGCTATCGCTAGTACTTGCAGGTGCCATGAGCCCTTCACATTGAAGAATACTCGATTTACATTCAAACATAAAGGAAAAATAAAACCAACTTGATTCACGCACTCTCACATCAAGAGAACATGGGGTATTTTTAGAGCAACAGCTTAGCAATCGCAGCACGCGTAGCATTCTTGATTAAACAGGAGATCTGCACAAACATAATAAACCTGTAATTTTATTGGCCAAGCACTATGGAAACAATTCAGAATACACGGATTGCAATGTTAAGCAAACTGCAGCCCATGTGTAACACCCATGAATTATAGCAGTTTGGCAATGAGCTGACCAGTTGCTTCTCACAGCCTTTAATAACAATCATCCACATCTTCACAGCACAATAGAAATTAGAGATGCAAGAGGCCTATTAGCTCATCCAGAAAATACAGGATTGTTCCCTATGGGATAATTGCTAATACTCTGCCCAAAGTAGATTTAAAGCTGTAAAGCAAGGTAGCCTCTTTAGCAAGATTACTCAGAGTGGCTGAGAACTCAGTTCCATAAAGCTTTTTCTAGACATACAGTTTAAATGTTTCCTAATGTTAAAGCTAGTCCAAGGAGCCTGGTCTCCTTTGGATTCCCCTCTAGTCAGTTAAGAGAGGAGAGGATTGGTCCCTTTTTGCTACAGAGCAGCAGCATATAGAGACTGATCTTTTTTGACTAACAGCCTTTACAAACAGTTCTCCCCTCCATCCAGCTAGTCCTTGCCAGCTCTTGCCCATAACAGTACCCTCAGCACCACCTCTTCTCTTTGCTCACTACACAGGTACATGGATTCATGCCCCCCTCCTTCCACCTCACAAGTCCTTTGGCTATATACGTATCTGCAGATTTCACTCTAAATATTCATTCAGTAAATCAGATCTTCCAGCTCACTGAACGCTCCCATCACGTGTCTGTGCACTTCATCCACTTCAGCCATACCTCAACGGGGACGTGTGGCAACACCACTAGCCCAAGGACTGGCAGCTCTAATGCAAGGGATAGTACCTCACCATGTCCTGTACTAGGGCAGGGGGTCTGGTACAAGGCTGTGTTGAGAAGTTTTCCAAGCCAAGGACAACGGAAAAGAGCATGGACAAATCAAGCTTCTTGGGTTTTGCACCTCTAACTTTATTTCTCCAAGAGAAGTTTCTTCTGAACTTGCTTCTCCCACTCTTGCAAAACTTCCAGTAAAAACTAACATGCCCATGACTAAGAAACCCTCTGGGATTTCCAGACCCTTGATCCCCACTCTTACACACACTACAAAATTCACAGCTATTAAGTGAATTGTTGCTAATGTTGGTCATATTCTTCTTGTTTAGTATAAGCGTTCAATGACTGCCCTAACCACTTCTCTAAAATAAGCCCTGATCTCTACTATCTCTGATATCCAAAGACATTTGCAAGCAGTATTTCAACCAGTCACCTGCCTACGCTCCCTCTGTGAGCTCGTTACACTATCATAGGAAGGCAGGATTAGAAGGGACAACATTTTGTCTAGAGCAACCCACAGAACCTCATGTGTCCCCACCCTGCAAATCCCAAGACACTTCTCAACTCCTCTGAACAAATTTCAGACCTTCACTGCAAAAGCAAAACCAAAACAAACAAAATTCCACAAAAAAAGAGTCTTGTAATGTACCATAGGAAGACAGGAAAAGTAAAGTCAAAAAATCAAGGGCACTGCCACTGTCCTCCATCCTCGCAATAATGAAGAATCTGAGAAATGCCAAGATGACTGTCTGAAGTGGACCACAGAGAACAGTAAACCATGTCAGTTACGCAGCATCTCTCTGCTCCCTAGCTGAATGAGGCGACACTTTTTAAACATTCTGCTATTTTAACATGCTTTCCAAAACACATTTTCACAAAAAGAATTGTCAAGTGTTTGGCTTGCGTTGGCATTTTCAGGTAGAGATTAGGGCACCCAAAGAAATAATATGTATAAGGAACAAGAGACAAGCTAACAGTTCTCTGTTATAGACCTCCCCTGTTCCACTCAGAAAGTGACCATGTTACAGTGAAGAGTAATGCTTATATATCTAACACAGTGCTATAAAATCCTTCAGGATGAAAATCGCAAAGAAGCAGCAATTGATTATTTCTGCCACAAGAAAAAAATATGGTTTGAGGATGTGAGAGAAAGTTCTTTCTAACATGAAGAATTACCTTCCTTTTGGGAAAGACGAACCACCCATAATGACAGAGGAAAATCTTTGGAAGTTGTAGCAGAAAAAGACATTAGAAGTGGCAATCACCATGTCAGAGACACTACACTGCAGGGAAAGGGAAGAATGGCCAGATAATGAAATTACAGAGCATTGAAAATGTCAAAGAGCGACAGTGCTCTACCATCATTCACGGGTTATATGAGGCATTAACATGCTGATACCCCATTCCAGTGACAAAGATGGCAACAAGAACAGTAAATAGTCCACAATGAATCTGTTGCTGAGACCAGGAATTTAATGAAACAGGGAGACGGACAGAAAATGAATCTTACTTCCACTGTGCAGCCTTCAAACTGGAAGCTGCAGACCCTGTTCAGAAATAGTAATAGCTCAGGGATGCATTATTTGACTTCCCTTATCTATGATCCCCCTATAATTCTGAGTCATCATCACAAAAAGGGGTATCAGGTCTCACTAACAGCACCAACCTTGTTGGCAGCTGATGACACATAAGCTGCACCAAGGGTATTTTCAGTGAGGTATAAAGAAGGGGGGAAAAAAAGTCCTTCACAATCAACTCCTACATCGGGCACCCAGTGAGGTTGGGGGATCTCTGTTCTTGGAGGTATTCAGAACTTGACTGGTCAAGGCTCTGAGCAGTTTGATCTAACATCATGGCTTGATCCAACTTTGAAGCCGACCTGAGCAGGAGCTGGACCAGAAGACCTGCAGAGACCCTGCAACCCCTCCTTGCCCCCCCATCTAAATCACTGTACAGTTTAATCAGATACGCTCCCTTCAAATAGAAACACCATGCAAGTAGCACAAGCAATCATGCAGCATAAAGCCAGAGGACCCTGTGTCTATCATGCAATGCATTTTTCTAATTCGCTTAAGATAGTTTGTCACTATTAAAAAAAAAAAAAAAAAAGTCCTCTACCACCATTCCCCGTACGAAAAGGAAAAAAAAGACGAGTCAAGGTGAGTGAAAATGTACAGTCTGTTTATGGAAACCCACTTCTGGAGACAGTCTAGTGGGTTGTAACACAGCTTGGGCCAAACACAAATGAACTATCAGATCCCCAACAGCTCCATGCGGAGCCAACATGTATACCTCTACACATCCTCTCCAAACACGGCAACCCAGCAGGGCAGGGCAGGGCAGGGCAGCACCATACAAAGCAACCAAGGCTGTGCTAGGACCATTTCCTCTGCAGAGTTAGACTGAAGCAGAAATTCTCCACTGTACCCCAAAACTCCACATTCTGAGGTTCTTCCAAGGTGTGGTCAAGAAATGGTTCTATTTTCAGCCCAACCTCATAAGCTCTCCTATTGGAGGACTGGGAGCAAGATGACTTCAAAAGGTCTGATAAGGTCAGAGCAAAAGAGCAGTTGATAAGGCTATCTGGCCTCCACATCGCTTTCTTACAGAGCTTGGATTTTCTGTTTCAAAATTGTATTTCAGAACCAAGTTCACCTAAATTTAATCATGAACGGTCTTTGAAATACAAAAAGCAAAATGAACAAAAACCCCATTCACCTAATTTAATCTGGAAAACATAAATAAAGTGGTTTCCTCATTCCATCAAGCAGATGCAAATTTAATTTCAGATCATTCAATATTTTTTTCTGTAAACAAACAAATAAACTAAGCATGGGAAAAGAAACCCTTGGAAACAATACCTCTTATCGCACATAGTGTGTGCCTCCCTCTCTGCTGGCCCATAACACATTTAATAGTTTTCAAAGGCTGCTGGAATTAAATCTGCTAAAGGTGTGCAATAAATGAGGCTCTGCAAAGTGCATATGTTCAGCAAGCAAAAGTATCTGGACATCTGTGCACAGGGGTGATTCATTGAGATGTGTGTGTAAGGCAAAAGACCCATCCCTACTGATTTCAGGAAGGCCAAGTTTTCACCACAGTTTATTGGCAGCCAACCTGACAGACAACAAATTTAACCAGCCTGTGAAATAAAAATCTTTCCACCCATAAGACCATCATTCCTTCCCTGCTGCACAAGTGGATTTTGCATCATGACCAGAAAATAAAGCTCGCCTGTTGCCCAATTAAGGTGTGGAGAAGATCTATCACCTCAGGGCATTCTTAAACACGACCATCTTGTTCATTACAAGGGCATAACGCTCTTCTCTCCCCACTGAGCATTAGCCATGGATCATGTAGCAAGAGGCAGCCTTGGAGGTAGGTAGATGGATGTTCAACTGTTGCAAGCTTCATGGTCATATAACCAATATCTTATGGAGATCTATGGACAGGCAGTACAGACCTTGGCAATGTCTTTGTGATTCAATGTCCATCTGCTACAACAGCAGAACAAATGAACAACAGCCATCTTTGAACTGCAGCCTACATTCCTAATTCACACAGAATGGTAAGGGTTGGAAGGGACCTTTGGAGATCATCTAGTCCAACCCCCCCGCCAAAGCAGGTTCACCTACAGCAGGTTGCACAGGAACGCGTCCAGGCGGGTTTTGAATATCTCTAGAGAAGGAAACTCCACCACCTCTCTGGGCAGCCTGTTCCAGTGCTCTGTCACCCTCAAAGTAAAGAAGTTTTTCCTCATATTCAGATGGAAAACATAAGGAAAAACTTATACCTGGCAACATCCAGGCCTGGCTGAGATAGCACTTACCTGTCAAAATACATCAGAAACAGCAAACTACATTTTTTGAACCTAGAATCAGTTTCACATTCCACCTATTGCGACTCACTGCTCCGTCTACAGGAGCCATTCTTGGGATCTGGACAACACACAGATTTGTCTGTGTGCCTTGCATTTATAGTGACCATGAAATGACTGCCCAATGTGGGCATTACATCAGAAGAGGAATCTGTGTTGAGACTGAATGAGTTTACTTTAAAGTCAGGTCACACCTGCTTTGCCCCTGCTGCACAAGTCAAGATTACTCTGGGGCTACCCTATAAGGAATTTAGGACCTAGAGGTGCAGTCTGGACACTTCAAACATATGCATAAAGACAAGACAGTGCATTGACAATTTCAAGTTGTTTCTAAAAGCTGTCACTAGAAGGGGAATATGAAGTTCCCTCTGTTTTTCCCATATCCCATTTCTTACACAGATGTTCTCAATCTTCTTCCAAACGAACACCTGAGGTGCAGCACCAGTTTCCTGCTAGTTAGTAGTATTACTAACCTGCACAAAGCTGTTCAATGCCCAGCCCACTGGGGCTGGAGTGGCTGGCTGACCCCTCAGGAGCATCAGAGAGCAGTAACACAACCTGGACAGTGTGAAACTACAGCCTTAGATGGGGGGGGATATGGCAGAGAACACCAAAAACAAGCAGAACTCACAAAGAAGGGTGATTTGACAGTGCACTGCCACTGTTCCAGCTTCATTACATTTGAATGTCAGGAATGAGCTTTGGCAACACGCACCTGAGCAAAGCTGAGTGTAACAGCTTAGAGGGTTACCTCCAACAGCTATATGCTGTTACAGTTCAGACATGTTAATGCCTTTTGCTTGGCCCAGCTGCAAGGTAGTAACGTGAGTTAACCTTCTTCACCAAGCCTGGACTAGGAGGCTACTCTCCTAACAAAGTGAAAACACCAGCAGATCCAGTGGGCATCTAGGAATTACCCTACTCTGAACAGAAGCAAGCACCACTGGGAAGGCGGAAAGCAGAGCCCCATCTGACTCGTCTCCGAGCTGTGTTCCACTAAGATCAGCTGAGGTCCCTCACTGCTCTCCCACCACTTGCTGTCGTGACACTGCTCAGCTCTCCCCCCCAGCTAGAAATCCAGCCGGCCTTGTTGCCACTTAGTACCACACAAGCACAGTCTCCACTTCTCCCACTGCCGTATGTAGCTTAATCCAGTCCTCACTGCAGCTTTCCCTGCACAGCCTACTTAAGCTTGTTTTTCTTATCATTCTTCCCGCAGTCTGAAGTAAAGATGTAATCACCATAGCTGTGGTGTTATCCTCCAGAAATTACTTTGTCACAGGGAAAAGTGCAAAAATACAATTACTTGCTTTAGCTACAGTGGCTTAAAGAGACCCAGTTTTGAAGTGCTTCCTATTTTCCAGGAAAAGACTGGAAAGTTGTACCTGTTTGCATAGCAATCATAAAGTACTTGTACATTTCCTTAAAGAAAAACCATTAAAATTATATCAGGTCTTATCTGCCAGAATTATATAGTACTTCTGTCTCAAAAACCTAATGCAGTTGTATCAGAAAAAACATGACAAACCACCCCAAAGGTTCTTGTTATTTAAAGAGCCTGAAGGAAAGGCCAAGCTACACACCAATTCTTGCAAATCAAGATTTCATTGACACCAATGGAGAGATAGAACTGGAACCGACACCTCCTGCCACTACTGCAACATGTAACAAACCTGGAGGATCATTCCGGTTTGGAAGCGTAGGACAACTGAACTAGTGAGATCTGGAGCGGCTACCTAACCAATCCCCATTCCCCAGGCAGGATCTTACTTTCTCTGAACCACTCTCAAGAGACATTTGCCTCGTCTGTTTTTAAAGACCTCTGATGCCAGAAACACTACAACCTCCAAAGGATCTATACCAGCCTTTACTCTCCTTACCATTATAAACCGTTTCACATGAACTAACCACTCTTCCTTGTTGTATTTTAAGTATAGGATTTCTCATCCAATCCTTCACAGATATAGGGAAAACACTATTAGCTTAAACAACTGCGTTTTGCGCTCTTATCATCCCTCTTCAGTTTCCTCTTCTTCAGCTCAACAACTCCCATTCATTCAAGATTTCCTTGTAAACCAGGTTAACCTGTGTTTGACCATATTCGTTCTTCTCTTTCAGGTTCTCTCAAAATGTTCTTTATCTTTCTTTAAGTGAACTTAGACTGGCCACAGAGCTAATGCTGAGGCCTTACTTTCATTGAGTGCGCTGCAAGGATTACTTTGTGTATTTTATAGACTACATATAATCCTGCTCATTGAAGCAACAGGGCATTTGCTTCCTGGGAATGAACACTCTCCCCTCTGCAAAACCCATCCTCAGTGTACCGCGGAGTTTAGTTGCTAAAGAAGAGACTGACAGAAGTGAGAGCAAGCGAGGGGAAGGGAAAAATTGGAGTAAATATTTGTGGATTTGCTGGCAGTAACATTGTCAGGACTGTTGTGCAGAGGGAGAGAGATTTACAGGAGATAATCGCTTCCCTTAGAACAAAAGATGAACACACCTCTGGGATGGGACAAAGAAAACTAGTTTAGTAAGAGGCAGGCGGCTGAAAAAAGGCAATTGTAGTCAAATAGCTTGAGTGAGAATCAAATCCAGGCTGGCTTTGTGTGCTAAGTATTTAGGAGGAAGAAGTTTTCCAAGACTACATGCCACGAGACAGTGCACTAAGGAAAAGGAGAATCAAATACACAGCGCACAATGCAAAAGGGCCAGACCCACAAACTTCAAAGCAGAAAGCCCACTTCCTAGCATTCAGGGTATTAAACAGGGTTCTGTTATTGACCCCTTTCTAATACAATGAGGCTGGATTACTGTCTGACCTGCTTCGTTTCAGAAGTAAAAGATGACACAGTGAAGTCTGCTCGTCTAAGTGGCCCAAAAGGAAAGCCAGAGGACACAGCAGAGAACCTTACAGGTTCTCATGCAAGCAACTGAGAGCCCAGGCTAGACTTCTCTTCCTCTTCTCCCTTTTCCAGCCCAACCGAACTCCCTTTCAGTCCTCAACGAATATTTTAGTGAGCAAATTGAGTGCTACATAGTTGTACAAATATTTCAGCAATGGGATTAAAAGAATCCCCGTCAGATATGGCAGGCATCAAGAATCATAGTCACCCTGTCCTCACATAGAAAGGAATCAAGAAGCCAGGAAGTAACAGGAAAACATGGCCAGTGGGCAAACAAAACAATCAAAGACAAGATGACAATGCTAGAGAAAAAGCAGAGAAATAGCTGGATTATGCTCTAATATCCAAGCTCTGGAAAGGCCAAAGCAACTTTGTCATTAGCAGAGAAGACAGTGCTTCCTGATATACTGCCCTAACAAATCTGTGTGGTATAAATGCAATTTATGTGGACTATAATGTAGTTAATTTATCCCCACAAAGGAAGGCAACACTGTAACTCACTAGACAGGTTCCAGTTCTTACCGCCACTTGCGGTAATAAATTCAGCCCAGGTTTTTGTACCTGACTTTTAATTTCTGGGTAGCTTAAGCTATTCAGACACTAACGTTAATGTGACAGTCTCCGTGGCAATCCAGAAATGACACATATCCAGCCACATTTTTTTAATTGTGGTTCTCTTCCCCCCCCCACCCCCACCCCTTCCTTTTTTACCTCCTATCTGGTGCTCATGAAAAGCATCAGACTGACAAGAGTAGAGAACAAGCCATTTATTTGCTGTCACAACAGATATGCAGCACAGGGCTAGTTGCCTATGCATCATTCCCTGCCAGTGTGCATCAGCCTTCGCTCAGGGGGACCCATCTCCATGAGTAAGAGCACAAATCAATTTTTCATGGCTGTTCAAAGTCATTCTCTCTCTTGACACCAACCATTTGTACCAGCTGCACTGGTAGGTTCTGTCACATGGATGTCTGTCCACTAGGAAGTGGACTCAAACTACACAAATCAGCCAATCTAAGACACTCCCTTATTTCCAATTCCACAAAAAAAACCCCAAATTGTTTTCATCAGCAAAACATCTGAAGCTGGGTTTTGTGTTTTTTTTCCCTTTCCATGTAGACCCTCTGTCCATTCTTCGACCCCCCCCAGGCTGCAATTAGCCAGGGCACACAAGACAGGAACACAGAGTAAAGATGAAATCTTTTAACAATAGAGGTAGACAAGAACTCTTAACTTATGCTTTAATTTCCATGCACACATCAGGGCTTTTTAAAGTATTTTGTTATAACAAGAAAATGTCTATTATAGCTTTTACATCCATCTAGTGGAAGAACCTGGGGTACATACAACTGCATAATAGTATTTGTTGTTGTTTTAAACATGTATTTATTTATGTATCTGCCAAATAAGGCTGTTCAGAAGAAAAAACAACACCAACATGTTAGTAGACTTAGAAAAGAGGAGACAGGAATGTAATGTAAGAAAGGAATCTTTCCAGGCTTTATGAAGTATTAAAGTTCCAATGCAGGTATTTCTTTTTCTTGCCAAAAAATATAATGAAACTAGAAAATGGCATCACATAAATCCATAATGGTAACAAGCCTGAAAAAAATGGTATCATTGTAACTGATTCTCAATACATATTTAGGAGTGTAATTCCATAGGATACTTCTTGCGCTCTCCTTTTCTCCCTGTGCTGCAGCCTTCACAGAGGCATATAATAGCGTAGCTGATGGTTTAGCAAAAGCCCCTGCTTTACCAGCTAGCTGAATTTTAACCTGCACAGAAGGCAATCACATCTAAAAGCATGGGGGATAAACTCCAATTTTCACCGTGTGAATGTATGTAGCTTCAAGCAAAAGGAAATTGCGATCCCTGAGCAACAAAGGGCCACTGTAAATAGAGGACCCATAACAGTTACTAAAGGTCTCATTTTTAACATCTGACTTTGTGCAGAGGAATGTGCAGCACAGATTTACTAACAGATCAAACTGCTCAAAACCCTGAGGTTGGCAACTCCACACGTATGCATTAAATTCAGTGTATACGTGGCATGTATTTGCTGTGCTGGCTGCTAAGAAATGGCTTATAACAGAGGCAGTTCATCTGAAACCTTCCTGCATCTTTATACACTTTTTGCTTCACGTTATGGAAGGAGACAAATCATACCAAGTCAGCAGTCTGAGTTCCCCAAAAAGCTCTTGCTGCTGAGAGCAAGAGCACGTTTTCAGAACAACATCAGGCCGGCGGGCAACAGGCAGCAATACAACAGGTACTTTACAACAGCAGTGCCAGGTAGCGGGAGGAAGTTTTGCAGTTTTCCTGTGGCACTTGGTACTGTTCATTCCTACTATTGTCCCTTCTCTACTTTGCCAACAGTGCCTGTTTTCCCTTAATCTCAACATCTGCTTCTGCCACTCATGTGCTTCCTTAGCTTCTGGGAGAAAGTTCTGGAGGACTTATATCCTCTCCCTCTCTCTCCCCTCTCTCTTTGCAACTGCTTAAACTAAATGTCTGTATTCTTCATCCTAAAGGCTTCCAATCCTGAAACCCCACCTGTCTTTTCACAACTTCTTTCTAATTACTCTTCAGTTCTTTCAATTTCTTCCTAAGTTACACCACAAACATGCAGCAATTCCTTCTTTCTTTCCTCCTTCTTGATTTTTCTGTCACTTGTCCTTGATCACCTGCCAGCCTCCTCTGCCCACACATTAGATGCAGGACCCCTTCCCCCCAGTACCCTTCCCTTCCACTTTGAAAGAATCCTCTGTGAGCTTCTGCACAATATTAAACCTTTATTAATATTTTAAACCTCTCCTTTAGCATGATGCCTCCAAAATACCTTACAACAGAAAGGGTTGCAGGCAGTAGTAAACTCCTGGATCTGCCCTGCTAAGCATTAACCGTGCCATTCTTTTCCCTGTATTTTCCTAGCTGACACTGTTTCTATAATACCTAGGTTACAAGCCCCTTGAGACAACAACCAACCCCTCAGTCTCTCTTTGTACCATCTCTCGAGCAATTGTTCAGGCAAAAATTAATAACCCATATATGACTTCCAAAGTGAATGAGAAGATGGAAAGAGAAGAGCAAAGAGGAACACCACACTGCCATAATTCTAGGTAGTAACACATCAAACATTTTTGGTACGAGTATTTTTCACTAGTGGCACATGACAGGCAATGGAAGATGCTGCTGTTGCATGAGCTTCATAACTAAATCCTTCCAGGTCCCAGCACCGCGGGGCTGAGGCTGTGCAGTTACCACTGAAAAGAAGGTGCAGTCATGACCACACAGCTTGTTCTACTGAGTCAGGGGCAAGCCCATCTCCGGGACCACAGGAGTGCCAGGTGTTACGTGATCTTATTTCACATACGCATACACAACCCATGGCTTCCAATAAACCAAAGAAATAATTAATTGCTGAACCAATTGCTCTGACTCCTTCCAGAGAATTTAATTTTACCTTGATGGCAATTAATTAATTTCAGCAGCAATGGGTCCTCCTTGACCAAAGCTGACTCCGGCCTGTGATATATTTAGCACATCATCTTCACTAGTCAAGTTTCTAGTGGCAATTAAAGGACAAGTATTGTTTAGTTGCCTACTATGGGTGTGAAAACAAGTTCCTCAGCCCTTCACACTGCCAACTGATGTCATCCTGTCCCACTGACAACTGGGACAAAATTCTGACTACAAGGGGCCAGGAACGCAAGGTGGCATTGTCTTTGTCTGCCCTTGCTCATCTGGAAGTGTTCACAATAGAAGAGATAAAATGGATCTTTCCAAGCTTATAATTCTCTTTAGCCTTTATCTCTGCTCAGAAAAATAAAGCAAATGCTTTTTAAGAACTGGGTTCCCAGTTCCTTTGACTGCAGATGTATCTGCTCGAGAACAGGTGAGGGAACAGACAAAAATACCAGAATACCTGCAATCAAACAATCCTATGCAATTCATTAAGGAAATGAATAAAGGCAGCTTTGCAACACATTTAGGATTTAGCCAACACTCAGTTCATCCGATCGTGAAAGCAAGGAAGGCCAATGGTCCAGAAAGTTACAGAATCCATACATTCCCCTGTCTCCAGACTGAAAACCTCCAGGGAGAAGTTAGCCAACCTCAGAGCTTTGACATTAAACCTGCATTCTGCATTTTCTGCTGGACTGTTTTTTCCCAGCCCTTTTGACATAATGGACTACTAGCTCTTGGATAACTGGTGTGTCAGTCTTCGTTTCGATGTCCTGTTCCCTTTTGCCTCCAAACACACAAAGGAAAAGAAAACTCGTCTTTCAAATGGCTACTTATAGCACTCCACTAGAGTAAATCTTTTCCATCCCTGCACAAAAATATAAACACATTCCACCATAACATATTTAGCGAGTTACTTCCCTGACTAAAATGTTCAGCTGTGTCCAAGATACCTGATGTCTTGGGTCAGTAGTTTGAAAACACACCTAGAATAAGGGGGGGATTGCCAACAAATTCAACTCACAGCCACTAAGTTCATGGTCGTTTCTGTCCTCCCTAACTCACATGATCCATACCAGACTCCTCCTACCTCTTAGTTTAGGCCTCCCTTTTAATTTTGTTACAGACTCAGAGCTGTACTTTCTTCTCCGCAGTTAAAATAACCTTGCTGAGAGGAAGCAGAAAGCAGGATGGTCTTCCTCTTCCATTGTTAGTATTAGTTTATACTTTCCAGTCCCAAAAAACAGTAATTTGCCAGGCCTTACCCTAATGTGGGCCTTGGGCGGTATCAGTAGGCCACCTCTGACCTCATGGCTGGTACCATGGGGCTGTCACAGCAGATGAGAGCTTCCCATCTCCACGTGAGGTGGTACTCACCCACCTAACACTTTGCTTTGTATACAAAGGTACATAACCTTCAATCAAGTGACCACAACTCAGCAAATCTTTCTAGCACAGCGAGGCCTGAGTTCGACATGTATTGTTGCCATAGATAGCTGCAGTGTTAATTATAACAGAGGTGAGGGACAAGGACTGTGATACAGCTTGTTCACCCTCAAGCAACCACACACATGTAATCAAGGCAAGCCTATCCACAGATGGACAATTCAGAGCAGAGGTTTCCATGCAATGCATTATTTCACATTCTAGAGCAAGATAAACCAATGCTGTGACAAAAGCCCTGGACTCTCTCACACATTATCCAATTAATTCAGAACCCATCTAACTAGGTAAATTAAGACCACAAATGATCATCACTATTTGTATTCACAGAGTGTTCAGCATGAGCTTTATTTTTTCCTAAATATTCTGTTTTTTCTGTGCCAAAGATACATGTAAAGGTGAGAAAGAAGTAGCCAAAGACTTCTGTTTTGTGCTACACAGTGCTTCCAGCAGGATGAGTTCATTACTAGACAAATTAACTGTGTTTTTTTGCTAAAAACCATAATTTGTGAATCATTATGGGTGCTTAATTGGTCATCTGCAAATTCCAGGGTTAACACCTCACTTAATGAACAAGCTTGTTCAAACCTCTGAAAATTATTCATTTTGGCTGCCTGAACTCCTGGGGAGACAGCTAATGCTTCAGTTCATGTTCTGACATTTTCTGCATAACCATAAAGGCTAGGAAGATGTATACTTGTGTATGTGGGCAAGTGAATAAAAATGCATATAAAATGAGAAAGAGAGCTCAAGCACACACTCAGATTCAGGAACACAAGCTTTGTGGCAAGTGACGGATGTATAGGACCTTGGCTATTAAGTGAGTGCTGTATCTAAGGTAATGCATTTCTTGTCAGGCTTTCTCCCCCAAAAGTATTACTCAGGCATGAACTTTTAGAAGCATCTACCACAGGCGCAATTACCTAAATTCCAGCCAGTGCAATATCAGCATCCTCAGATTAATAGCAGGAGTAGCTCTGTTGCCAGTGTAGCTAATGTAATAACCTTAGTATTTGCCTTCTGTAAGCACGATATGGGCTGGTTTCTCACTTAATCCAGGCTTGCAGTACTGCCTCCTGACTTCTCCCACTGCCGTGCTCAAAAATGGATTTCTGCTTTTCTTCCCTCCACCCCCCACCCCTTTTCTTTCTTTCTCCTTCTTTAGGGTATTTTACTCCCCTTTGAATAACTCACTTTTTAGGAAAGCCAGCTGTCTTCCTACACTCTTCCTTTAGAAAAGGTCACCGTTTGGAGAACAGAAAGCTTCAAATAATGAATAAGGAGCTGACAGGTAGACTGAAAACCCAAAAGGAATGAATAGACCAGGCACTGGAAATAGCATCCAACACAAAGATCATCAGCAAATTCCTAACCTGCTCTAATCATAGCAGGGCAATCCTCCTAAGCAGAAACAGGATTGCTACAGCTATTAACACACAAAGGGCCAAGGGGTGTGGTGAAAAGAAGTCCCAGCTGTTCTTCAGCCACCTTTGCCAAGGATTACTTTAAAGATGCATCTCGGGTCCTGCTGGATATCCCAAAGGAACCTGGAACCACCTACTGTGCTAGATGCCTTCCCTTCTCCCATTTGCTAGTACTTCAACCTGTGCAAAGGATCTAGGGGTCAAACTCCATCCTGTGTGTCAAGAAACACAAGGCACTGGGATTACTATGGCCAAAAAAGAATTCTAAGCAGCTCTAAAGCAGGAAGACACCACAGTTAGTTGCATGTGTTCATAACACCACAAGCAGGATGCAACCATTATGGAAAGACTGCTGGTTCCTACTCCTTCTGCACAACTGCAAGGAGGGATCCCACCCCGAACTGGAGTGCATGAAGGATCTTTATGCGTAGAAGAGTCCACGCTAGATCTGTTAGGTGCCCTTCCATTATTGCCAGGTGATACTGTGGACACTCATTACCCAGAAAACCAGACCTTTTAGCATGCGTTTGACTGTGTCCCAAACAAAACCATAGGTACATACAAAGTAGTAGAACTAAATCATACTGCAAACCTGCCCGGTGCTATAATGATTTGGCACAAGAAGAAGTATATAACCTTGGTTACAGATAACGGCAGAGAAGATGGAAAGAGTTGTTCCCTTGATCATACTCTTTTCTTTTTTCTTCTAGATCTCAGAGTGACCTTTGCAATTCAAGCCATGCCATGGTCATTAAAATAATAAAAGTACATTTTATTACTTCTACTCCTGCTTGTAAGAAAACTCATCCTGAACTCCACCTTAATGTCCAATTCTCCTTAATGTTTCATATCTTACTGAGTTTCTTGAGGCCTTTCATCCTGCTATATGAAGCTGACCGACCCCCATCTGTTCTCCTACAAGCAAACAGTAGCTTGAATGTGGTTAGTATACCTGTCAAACTCTGCTGTGATGAATGATATGTTAATGATGTGCACAGTATTAAATAATTCACCATCCTAACAATAAGGTGACTCAGTTCTTGCACCATTCATTTTTGCTTTTCATGGAAGGAACTTGCTGTTCCTGAACATGCTCTTGTCTAGGTCAAGAGTGGGCGTGTGTGCCCGGAGAAGAGGTAGAAGTACAAGAATGTAGATTTTCCCAGCAAACATTTCAAGTCCAACGGGAGCTGTGTAAATTCAAGAGCCACACATGACGGGATCAGGTTAGGAGTCTCGAGCACTTTACTCCTCAAGGGTGACAATACTGGGATTTCACACACACACGTAAACGCAACAGCTACTCTGGCAAACCTTGCATCCCACATACAGTCACCTGTCAACTCATATAAGCCACTGTTACTTCAGCAAAATAAAACCAAAGAGACTTACAACTAAATACCAGAGATCTGTTCCAGCCAATCTTCTAAAGTTTGCTGGCCTGAAGGAACAAGCAATTGGTAATCCCACATTACAACTGAATTGCAAATCCAAGCTGACTGCAATCATGGAAGTGATGATTCTCTTTGCAACCCAAAACCAGGGCCTGGGGCAGCAGACCACCCGATTTCCCTTTGCTACAATAGGAGGGATAAAATACACAGCCAGAACAGAGGATGCTCTCTCCTGACTTACAGCCCTCATTGCTGGCAAGCAGGAGAGGGGCTAATATTAACCAAAACGGGAGCTTCTTTTCCTTCAAAGTCTCAGTGAACAAAACCTCAACCCAAAGAAAGGCCATAAGCAGGGACTGCTTCCTCTTGCAAAGTGTCATGCCACACCACACTTCAACATCCTAAGTGAGGTGCTATTACCGAAAGCCAGATCCCTTTTTTCCACAACAAACAGGAGGCATGGCGGCTGCCTGCTGCAGCCGTTTGTTCCTCCCACATATTTCTAGTAAAACCTAACAGCACAGCATCTGTGCACCCAGCCCCAGAGGAAAGATTGCTGTGGTAGATCAATGTCATAGGAGTCACTTTTCCAAAACTGACTTCCAAAACTCAACAACAGTCTCCATGTGGATCCTGCCTGGTGTCTTCAGTTAGAAGACAGGAGAGGGTTTACTTTCATGCTCTTTTAAGTATAAGGCAGCATCTTTCACACCTAGACACAATTAAGGCATGTGTTCTGATCCCAGTCCCACTTGAGAAAAAACAAATGGGTCTTATTAACATCGGAAAGCCATCCCAAGAAGTGGTCCAACTCTGCATTATTCGCTAGTGTCAGGAGACATGAAAAATTTACGTCCTTTAAAACTGGGTCACACATTGCTCTGCCACAACAAAAATTAGCTCATCTGTCCAAAAGGCATGTAAAGCTCCTGAGGTCTGAAGTTGTTTACTTCTGCTCCAAGGGAGAATTAGAGCCTTAGTTCTGCTGTGATGAAGGCTATAAAGTGGTCTCCAGCATGGTTTTAATACATAGACTATTATAGCACAGGGCTTATGATTGTTTACATTTTTGCCTTCCAGTGACCACAGAAAAACAAAGTGTCTGGTGCCCAGGGAACAGCGCTACTGATTCAATGTGGCAGTGGGTCAGCAGAGGTGAGACAGAACAGCACGAAAAATACTCTCTTTCCATGACCCTTCACAATAAACGTCTCGGGCATCCACAGCCCACAGCAAGCGGGCTTTTGTTGGTCCACAACATCAGCTTTATCCCATTTACTGGAACAATAAATCCTGTCAGAAGAGGATGCCAGCTACCCTCAGAGAGCGCTTCAGCATTGTCTTTAGATGCTTTTGTCCTTCCAGTTCATGGAGGAGAACTCAGTTCCAGAGTCCCTGGAAAGTCTGTAGTCGAAGCTGTTTGACCTGTAGTCTGCAAATGAAGCTGTTTGACCAGTGTCCCCATCCTCAAAACGGGAAGTTTCACTAAATCTAACCAAAATGTGAACAGCTCATCTCCACACTTTTCCTGGGCTCTGGGTGGCTGTTCAGTGGTGGTGGTGCGTAACAGTCTCTGCTTCCCAACCCAGAGACAGCTGTTTCTCCAGCTGGACAGAATAAGTTATTCCTCACAACACAGAAAGAACACAAACTCAGCCACCTTGGGGACATGGGCTCCAAAAAGGTCAAACTAAATTACTCTACGATAATAATTACTTCATCAATAATTAAAAGTGATAATAATCACATTTGGGATGAGCTAAAGGAATACTTTAAACACCATCAGTGCCATCAGGCACAAGGAGAGGGGATTATACAAAGCAGACAAAATGCTGACCTAAAGTTATTATCCCAGCCTAAACTCCTCTTTGGGCTCAGAGGAAAGACAACAGAAAAAACAATGTCTGTCCCTTATTTGCTGTTGTTGTGGAGGGAGCTCTTCTCTAAGTCACCAGGTCGACAAAAGAAACTCTGATCTCTGAAACCTTCAAGGATAACAGATCTTTAGGATGCTAGTTCTGTAGCACCAAAGTGAACAATATCTTCCTCAATGTGGACCCATCAGATAAATTATATAGGTCATACTATACCAAAAAGAAAAAAGAGCAGGAGTGGGGGGTCCCCTGCCCCCTTTTTTTTTTTTTAAGAATGCTCTAATATGTCCCTTTAAGGGCTGATCTAAAAAGCTTCTCCAGCCCAGGGTTATCGGCACATGGAGCTCACCGCCCACATGAGGTGCTTCATGCCATGTCTCACTACAGGTGATTCTGCACAGGTCTGTCAATGGAGAGGTGGGGTGCTGGTAGGCAAAATGTGAGACTGTGTGGGGTCAGAAAGAGGAAAGTGTTCTCAAGTTTTTTTATTATTGTTATTTTAAGTGATTGCAAATCATTAAAATGAAAGAGATGACAATGTGAAAAGCACCAAATGCTAATATAATGTCCCACTAATATGATCCATTCTAGCTGATAAGACAAACATTAAAGGCCAGGAAAAAGAGAGATAACCAGGTGTTGCCTTCTTTAGTGACATAATGAGTTTATTAGCTTGAAACTAGACCCACTTGTGCAGATAAATAACTGCTCAAGCTAGTGTCTGTTTACACATGTGCATGCAGTTTCACATCGACCTTCTGGAATGATGGTATCTAATATTTGAAATAGTGTAGTTATTTCTACACTGACTGAAGGAGGAATGCCTGATATGCCCGAGAACATTGATTTGGGCATTTCATGACCTTCCATCATCATATCTGGATTCCTCCTATATGTTAATACACTTGTTCTCAACTGTTCCAGGTGTCCTGAAAAACATGTTCATTCCTGTTTTACCAGTGAGGAGCTGAAGTATTCAGAAACCCACAGGATAGAGCCTGAGAGGACTGAAATTACTACCCACTACTCTGTTCTGTAAATGCCAAGTCCTTTTTGAACACCCGCCCACAAGTCACATGGGAAATCGGCAGCCAAGCCAGGACCTGAACTCACATCTTCTGAATCCCACAGGATAAGATAACTTCTGAATGCTGCTCAAGTACAGTTGCCAGGATTTGGACTAACTGGGTTTCACCTCACAGCCCTCTACCTCTTCAACACACATCTCCAAATCATCAAACCTTTCACCTTCCCAGATGCATCCACTGTGGCTAATACTACTGACTCTTGCTAGTGGCAACTGCCAGCACAGACTGTGCTAGGCCTCCTGACTAAGGTAAAAGGAGTATTTCTGTGCCGTGCCTTGTCAAATCATCTTTTTTTCTTTTTTCTGTTTTCCGGGCAGAGCCCCCTCTGAATCCAGGATCCAACTCTGCAAGCTGCCAAGTAGGTGCTGAGTGTTTCCCAGTTCTCTGCAGAAGTAAGACTGGCAAAAGGCATTTATGTGCTCCTTTCCTCAAGAACTTTGTCCATTAATAATATGCATCTCGCAGGCTTTTGGCGCAATGCCACAAATATGGCTTCAAGAACTCTGCTAGCAGAGTAAGCATCTACTAAACAGCCAATATATCAGCTCCAGCTCAGAACTGTCCAGCAGCATTACACCTTCGTTTTGCATTTTAATGTTGTATAGCCCAAACAATAACACTGACAGAGGACAGTTCAGAATTCAAGATTTGCAAACCTCAGCTGCTCTTCAGTCTCCAGCACCAGCTTTAATAGAGTCCAGTAAGCCATCCCCCCAGAGAAGCTAATGCAAGCAAAAATACTTGTTGGTTTTGGTAGTTCAATCTGCAGCATTTTTGCTAAGGAGTAGAAGATCTAGAAAGTTAGCTAGAAGGGGTTTTCAGAAGTTTTGTTTTTCAATTCCTTTTTGGATATTAAGTTTACAGACTCTCGCAGTATCTAGGCCATTTCATTTATTTCTTCTGAGTGCTGGATTTGGCTACACCAAGCATACAGACTGATGCTCCAGAACACAGCAAGAGGGGCTGGAAGAAAGTGTTTTGGAGCAGTTGGTTCCCCTTCCGTGATCAGAGCTAAGCAGCTCAACACAAGAGGACAGATTCTGGGCTGTACCTTTGCAAATAATTGCTCACACAGAAACAGCATTTCAAGATCCAAACAGGATCAAACCTATGGATTGTCAGGTCTTTTGTAAGAACACTGCCAAACTCCTCCCCCAGAGGATCTTACAACCTGAGAAAAATGATGGACAATATTATGTCTATTTTACAGGTGGAGGATTAAGCTGCAGAGAGACCATGGGCTGTCTGCAAAGGGAAACTGATTGGTGCAAGAAATGCATCCTTAAATAAGTGTAGCAACACCCCACAGGAAGGAGCTTATTCTGGCTTCATTGTGTTCAGTGAAGGTATTTTCACAAGTAACTGCAGCTTCTTCGCACACCACCTCTGCTTTATACTGAGCAACTTTCCTGGGGCCCGAGACACCAGGTTCACACAGCTCCAGCTCCTATTCAAGCACTTGGCAACCGCTGAAATTAAGCTGGCATCAGGCACCTAAATCCCCTTGAGGATTTGAGCCTAGTGTCTTGCTCTGTGGCACAAAGGAAGTCTTGGCAAAACCAGGATTTAGAGGAAAATCATCTTTATCTCCACTTAATGAAACATGTCCTGCAACCCAATAAAAAGTTGATCTCTCCTCTTTATCACTTGTATTGCAGTTCCTTTCCAAATAATAGCACTCAGACTGAGCAGCTCTTACCATTTATAGCAATCCTGAGCAGACAAGCAGGTCCTTCTGATAGCTGGTACTAGTATTACACTCCTAAAGCACCCCAACAAGCCAGACTTCACAGCCCTCAGCACTTCATAGCCTTCAGCAAACTCAAACTGACCCACTCTTTAGACAATCTGAAACTATATTCAAACGCATACGCCAACTTGTAAGGTCAGGAATCTCTTAGTCTCCTGTTTGTCCTTCCCTTAAGGTACAGAGATGCAGTTTTAAAAAGCTTTGGCACTCTTAAGAGCTTGATAGAGCAAAGATGATTGTGCCACCCAACTGAAGTTTAATACTTTGATTTGATATGGTAAAAACAACTGCCCATGTTGAAGTCTGACCAGTGCCAAGAGCCCACTGCTAACAACCACAGCACACTTCATGCCTGCTGAGGTGACGTTAAGGACAGCCAAGTAACAACAGATAGTCTTTTGGAGTTTAAAAGGATACCTAATGGTATGTAAGTGCCACAAGATACACACAGTAAGCACAGAGTTCACCATAATACACAGGATTTCAGCTAGGTCTATTTTTGCGTTAAGACCACAGCCAAGACACGATTTAAACCACAGTCTAGACACCAGACCCAAAAGAGGGTATCTTCAGCATGGAAACTCACTGCTGACTTCAAAATGGAAGTCTCCATCTCCTAATTGCCACCACTTTGTCCTGCTTTCATCTAGCACTTTGTTTGCATCCTCTTAGAAAATAATTAGCCTGAACCCTTAACACGTAGAATCAAAGCAGGAATTTCTCAACTTTGATAACAGTACTTTTATGCTAAATCAGAGGGGCCTGATTTTAAAAAACAACTTTACCACCTGTGGGCATGTCATCACAACAACACAGAGCATGCCAAGTGCACAAGCAAATGCGGGCTTGGTGTCTGATGGTTGTCTGTCATACGCAATCAGCCACTTTTGCTCATGTGACCGCAGCAAGCGTACACACAAATTCAACACCCAACTGCACTGGGTGTTTGGGGAATCATGTCTGAGTGAAGATCCCAGCAGAAATTCAACCCTCTACCCACTTCTGATGCCACTGCCTCACGCATAAGTAAAAGGTGACCCCGTTAAATGCCCAGTACATTCAGAACAAGTCTATGCTTTAAAAAGAGCTAGTTAATTTTACTGTCAATAACTGCAGCTAAGATAACAGTAATCAAATCTCATGCTTCAGAATGTGAATTAACTGCCTTCGGGGTCAGAAAGATACCTACTTCTTTGCCTCTGGATATCACTAAAAAACTTGCATAGAGGATTATATGATTCAAACATAACACCCATTTATTGCTCGGTGCCATAAGCGGGATACTGCATTTAACAGGTAAAATGATCCAGTACAGACAAATCTCTGCCACAACTTATTAACATCAACTTTCACTTCCTATTCTCCCACTGTCTCCATCCTTCTCTGTAACATGATTTTGTTTTGCAGAAGGTCAAATTTTGTTTTCCTAGCTGTTCTCCAACAAACACATGCAGAATTACCTAAGGGCACTTCAAACACGCTTTGATAATTTTTTGTTTTAATTGGGCCAGCTATCTATTATCAACATTAACACTGAGACAATATTGAAAACTACATCTAAAACACTGATTAGCTGCTGTTTGGGTCCTTAATTCCCTAGAAATAGCCAATAGAGCAGGCATTTCTTCCACACACAGCCTCCCTGCTGTGACCCAATGCAACAGAAGAGCCAGGCAAAGGGAAATTAAGCAATTAATTGGTTGGTTTTTGGTTTTTTTTTAAAAAGAAAGAAAGAAAAAGTCAGTTGAGTAAATCATTTAGTACATGGGAAAATTAATAGCAGTAGCCAAAAGACAGGCACAAGGGAAGAAGCTTCCACTCCCTCCTGAAGCTGTCTGTTGCCCTCTGCTGTTCGCTGGGTCAGATCCCGGCACAGCTTGGTCAATGCTCCTCACTCAAGATCTTTCTGTCCTCACCCCTTGCCAGCCTTGAGCTCCACAGCAGTTCAGCCAGGACTGTACACATCCCCCTCCCATGCACCTGGAGAAGTGATACAGCCTGGCACAGTTTTCCTAGTTTGACTGGCCAAGCCATTGGTAAACCATGAAAGACCTATCCTGCCTTGCAAGACTCCTAACGATTGTTAGTTTATGGAGTGCTCGCACACTGCTGCAAGGGAGCCAAACAACTATTGCTAATAAGCACAAGTACAGCCTACTTCATGGGCACAAATACGAGCTCAGACTACCCTAGATTATCAGCTGGTTTTCCTCTATGAGGGGACACTATGCTGTCCTGGTATCATGATAATGAGTGACAACATATGCTATTGGGAAAAATCTGCTTCCAGCCACAGAAAGAGTGGAGGACAGGTGGCAGCATAGCTAACAGGACAAGCCCAAGGATCCTCTCCTGTTGCCTCCTCAAGCTTAAAGCTGTAACCAAGGTAAAACAGTCAACAACAAACCCATTTAAAGTCAGACATCATGAAAATGTCACCATGCACAGAGCTGGTGAAGTACTGAAACAATTTACCCTGGAACAAAACACACACCCATGGAAGAATCTAAAAAAATGCTAGAGATGTTTATCTGGGAGAGTTTGGATGAAATCGAGCATACCTCAACAGATCAGCTCCCCGAATGGTCTTTTCTATAGTTTTCAGATCAGGAAATCTGGCAGTTTGCCCTATTTCTGATTTTTCACTGATCTGTGCATATGCCAGCAAGACACTTAATCTTTCTGTCACAGTCTCCTCATCTGTAACATAGTGATCATGACACATAACCGCTGGTTTTGGACACCTAGAGACAGAGAGAAAGCACAAGGCAGGAGCCAGGCTACAATATTTTTACTGTTACTGGGGTAACAGAGACACTGGCAGTTATTTTCAAGCAAGTTTAGACATGAAAATGAGGACAATAATGAATGTTTCACAGCCCTCTCTTTTTGAGAGACCAGTCTTCAGTTCCAGCCCAAACTCTCAGCCTGACCCAAAACAAGTCACCAAATATGACCCGGTTCCTAGTGAAACAGAAATATCCATTCCTGACCCCACTGGTATGTTGGAAGGGTGAAAGCCCACTGGGAGATGCCCAAAGGGCTGTGCAACCACAAAGTCAGAAAAACACTCGGAGGAACAGACTGCAGCCAGGATACAAGCAAAAGCATCCCCCAACCTAGCCCAGCCTTATCGCACGGATGGGTCCTAATCAACAAGCTTCTAGATTTGTGTAACGCTCACCCAAGGGAAATAACTGCTTACACTGGTCCACTTTCACCATGATTACACTGCTGGGGGACATGGGTGCCTGCTAACAGTGTGAGAAACATGAAGTTTCGAAAGGTGGAGAGGAGAAGAGAACACAGCAGTCAAACCAGCTGTCATGACTGACTCCAAAAAAATGGCAGCATGAGATTGCTCACACCTTAATAAAGCCCTCCTGGTCCTGTTTGCTCGCTGTCATTGAAACAGCCATACTGCCACATTGCACAACCTCCTCCACTCTCCCATCTCCACCACACACAACCTGCTAGTATCCACACAGAAATTGCCATGCATTCACAGGTCAGACACTTCTGCAAGTCAGTAATAATGCAGAGCACTTCCAATTATGCAGAGAAAATGGACACTGAAACTTCCCTTAGAGCATGAGTCAGAACATGAGTCTGAATTATGATTATTTCCATAGCTTAATAACAATGACAAAGCCATCCTGCCCCCGGAAACATATTTAGGTGTATACAAAAAAAGATGGAAGGAGGGGATGATGAGTCTTCAGTATTAGCTCATCAGCCACAGAAAAAGTGTTCACAGAGCTTTCTTGGAGCACTTACCTTCAGTGATAAGAAAACATAGCTAGAAATCAGCAAGTGGAAAAGTTCCTAGTACCACCAGCACTGCTACTTGCTCCTTTATACACAGACCAAAACTGAACCAACTAGAAGAATTAGACACAAAAGAGGTTTCTTTTGCTGGAAGGACCAGCTGCTTCTACCAGAAGTGTGTGCAAGTGGCATCTCTTCTCAGGACAGGTCAGACTGTCCTAAGCTTAGAGTCCATCTCTCCCTACCACCTTCCTGTGTAACAGCTCTTAACAGCAAGACATTAAAGCGTATCTGCGGCTATAAACTCTCAGCTTACAAAAGACCTAAAACTCAGCAGTTCCCATTGAAAGCATTTTTTGGGCTGCCATGCACACTACACCTTTCAGGCGGTGGACAAGTTCCCCCATCCGCAGATCTGCCAGCAACCCGCCTTGGCCTGTATGCAAACACAGTAAAAGTTGTAGACCATAAGTGAAGTGAGCAGGTCATCCCTCTCCATTTACCACCCAGCAGTGCAGTGAGAAGGCAGAAAGCAGGTCCCAGGCCCCTCCATGATTTTCCATGAGAACTCCAAAGGGGATGGGAGGAAGGCAGGACACCAAGGCATGACAGCAGCAGCCAGCTCACCTGCCCTCCACCACTCGCAGGTCTGGGACAAGCCCAAGTCCAAGGGTCCTTTTGTGGTCTGTTAGAGCACAGCTTTGAGTGCTTCCTCCTGCAGCTCCTTATCTCCTGTTCCACCTTTAAATAAGTCTCATGAGATCATGCAAAGAAAACAAAGCAGAAGCAACTCAGTCCAGCAGCTCTGGACAGGATGAGTTCTCATTCTCACACTTTATAGCTAAGAGCTACCATCAATCTGACACAGTTTATTGCTGTGCTTCCTCTTATACCATGCACTGCAGCTTATTAGCTGTTACTCGGCACCCATTCCTCCTGCTGCTTGTCACCAGGGAGAATGGCAGCTGGGATTTGGCACAACACTTCACCATACTTAGTACACCCAAGTATCCTAATGAATTGAGCCCGATATTGTTCACATCAAATACCTACGAAATGAAATTTTTCTTCTCTTACCTTCAGTGTTGATATCAAAATTAATATGCAGAGGTATTTTGCTTTTTAGGTGGTAAATCAGAGAACAAAATGCATAGGTCAAATGATTGCCATACTGTCAGAGGATTATTCGCGTATCTGGACAATCACATGTTACAGGAATAAAATGCTTGTGATAGAACTGCAATTTCTACCAAGCTCTGGCACCAGACGACATGATATCCTACTTTTTTTTCCATTGCTGCTAAGATGAAACCACCCATGAAATTAGGGAAACCAATGAGAACTCAAAGCTGGGAGGCATTCATCTCAGCTAAACCACGCCATTACTTCTACTCCTTCTCCAAACTACACAAAATTCCAGGCTCCAGAATAAATCCTAAGTGTATGAACAAAACCACATAAGAACTAGTCTGCATAAAGATCAACAAGAGAAACAGCAAGCTTCATTCTAGTGGGTTCAAAAGCTTTAGGGAGCAAAGTCCACTGGGATCCCAGTTCCTGAAATCCTGTACTGGAATGGCAGCTCTAAGGCTCTTGCCAGTACTATCAGCCAAAGCTTTCAAACTCCTTAAGTTCAGGGGCAGGTGAGGAGGATGGGGGGGCAGTCTTTAGTGAAATTAATAATCAATTTCACTACAAAAATATTTTCCATTAAGTTTTTCATAGACTATTACATTTTTCTGCTTTTGAGAAGTGAAAGCAAACTAAAGTATTTCCCAATTGATTCATACTCCGCTCACTTTTTAAATAGATTTATTTTCTAAATACTTTTCAGAAGTGGAAGCTGTGTTCAAAACTGAAGCTGCCTTCACAAAACATTTGCATTTTGATAAAAATGTATATTCTCCCCCCTCCCCCCCCATTGAAACACTTCATTCAACTTTCTGGTTTGACTATTGTAGGATAAAGATGAAGAAAAAACAATTGCCATTTATAAACTGCCTTCCGTTGACCCACATTATTCATAACAGCTTGTTTTAATTTGCTTCAGCTTCTACCTGTTACATATACTCTACGGATTCAATTCCTGTCCTTGGGCTTATCCTTTATCAGTGCTCAAGAAACCCTTCTGAGGCCAGGCTGCCTGGGCAGGCTGTAACAATAGCCTTTAGGTGCTGCGATCCACCCTCAGCAGAGCAGACTAGCCTTTCCAAACTGCTGGATTGCTGACACTGCAAATGTCATCTCCAGCGCTGTGCAGCACTGGATGGCGGGGCAGGCGTGATAGAGCATTACTAGAGAGCACGCACGTGCACACAAGAAGAAAAAAAAAAATATAAAAATCAATCACTCGCAGCAGAGATTAATAAGGGAGGTGGGATTATAAAATGGCAGAACTGCTGACAGCTGAAGTACTGAGGAATATCTGCAAGCCTCTGCAACTCCTGGCTATGATAATTTCCCCGGCATATCCACCAGTAGCAAGCAGCTCAGCTCCTGATGCCGGTCACCAGTCTGTTCTCCAACAGAGGAAAAACACAGCCACACAGCCATATGTAGAAAAGTTTCACAGATACAGAGTGTTTCTGTATCACTGCTCCTCTCTTGCTCCTTCTCTCCTATATAGCACTGACTGGATGTAACATCTGACCACCTGCTCTTCTTCTATGCATTCTATTCCCGCTCCACCCTTAATTTTACCTCCAGATATTATATTTTCAGGATTATTGGTCTCCTTTAACCTCACCAGAGCATGGAAAAGGGTAGGTGGGTGGTTGAATCCTTTAGTGAGCATTACTAATGTCGAGAGAGAGAGAACAAGAACCAGACAGTCAGCTTTATCTCCGTGGATATGGCATTATCCAAAGAAGAACAACTTGGTGTTAAATTCTCCAAACTAACCAACAACTAATGACAGTCTGTCCAAGTAAAAATACGTAGGAGAAATCCAGACTTCAGCAGTAAGTGCTGATACTCTCTGGTTGAGAACTCAGCTTCCTGAAAGCCAATGTATTTGGTATTTTTAAGTAAACCAAATAGTGTACCACAGTCTTAAAATCTACACAACCATACCTTTAGCCACTACAGTCACTCATAGCTGGATGCTAAAGCTGGTTAAACAACAGGCCATTGCTGCTGGTCCCTGAATTAATTTAATTACATCAGCCCCAAAGTTCTGCGTTTCCCTGACATCCCATAAAAGGGACTCCTCCCCAGCAAGCCAAAACAGGTCACAGTCCTGGCAATTCCCCCGACCCAAGTCAAGGCAGGCTCCCAGTGACATTGCCATGGTTTGTACTACACACTGCCCATTCTGCAGGTAGAGAACGAGTCATAAGGCTGTTTACTACCTCTATAGCTAAATGTTTTTTCAAGCAGGTAAAAGAAACACGTGTAGCTGCCTACTGCAAGCACTGCTTCAGATGACCAGGGCTATAAATCACGACCAATTTGATGATACAGTAGGTGATCATCCCTTAAAGGAGGCAGTTCAGGGCATGAGCACACAACCTATTCCAATTCCCTCAGCACTTGGTCACCCCGGTACTGCCTGCCCCCTTCCACAGGCATGAGAGTTGGAAATGAACCAACTGCTTCTGGGGGCAGGGAATTTCGGCCCACAGAAGGAACCTGCTTACACACAGAATTGGCTGCCAGAGCCAGTCAGCATACTCTGGCTGGAGCCACTCACCTCCTGGGACCTCACACCCCCATTTAACTAAAGCTACCAGCTTTCAGTATCTACCAGTAAGAGTAGCTTTAAGTACCAAAGGATGTCCCACTACCCCGGGACATGGACAGTGGGGAGTCAACAGGCCCATGATCACACTACTCAAGAGCAACCCTTCTGACACCCCATCACAGGAGTACAAACATCTAGGTGAGGGTGGGGACACAACACAGCAACAGCAGCACCTGTCTCATGCAATACACAGGACGCACCTAGACTCAGACAGATAAGAAGGTAAACGCTGCCTCTCAGTTCTAGGCCCTCTAACCAGCTCAAGAACAGCCCTGCGCTGAACCCAGCTGCTAGAGGTTACCTGTCTCCAGCTCCCAGGTAAAGCCCTGACTAGTTTTCTAGTCACCTGGAGATAAAGTAGCATCACAGACCTGTGAGTCTCCCTGGCTTTCTTGCATTCCAGATATCACCAGCAGTGACAAGAAGCCAGGACAAAGTGCTCCTTTGCGTAACTCACCATTGACACTGCTCTGGCCACAGCGCCGAGATCCCAGCTATGTATGGAATTACCACATGCTTCCCACTCCCTGCAGGGACTTACACATGGAGAAACCTGCAAGAATTTACTGCTCCAACCTGGGGCACAAATCTCTCTCCATCCATGGCAGGGGCAGCAGGGCAGTACTGAGAAGCAGCAGCACACAGGGTGCTTCGAGAGGCAAGCACCCACCCTCAGAGCCTCATGGTCTCACATGCCTGCTCTTCACATTTAGCCAGTCAATCACAGCTGACTAGGAACAGTAGGATGTTGAGTTAATGCCAATCAAGGGCTGGAACAGAGAACGGCCTAAAGGGAAAACAGCAGGGAGGTATAAAGACAATTTTGTTGCCTTTTGAGTTACCAGAAATCCCTGTAAGAGAGAAGCGTGGTCCTTGGAAATGGGCACATAACACCTGTGGAGCAAGCTGGGCACTCCTCCTGCCTACACATCTACAGCATTATACTGAAAGGTAGAGGTTCCTCTTGGGTATAACCAGTTGTAAAAGTTCTGCTGTTGCATTGTCCATTTTCTTCTGTTCATTTACAGTGAACTGCTTCTAGTTGTAGTCCTTCTATAAACCAGGGGGGAAAGGAGGCTCAAGGGAAATATTTTCCTTCAAAACCTTATTTTGCCTTCAAACAAGGGGAGTGGCGTGGAGAGGAGAGAGGTTAGAGATCTAGAGGGGAGTCTGCTCCAGACAAAGGGAGTGAATCCTGGGTATGGAAACAAGATCTCTTTTTTCAATTGAGATAAAAGAAAAAAAAAAAAAAACAACTTATTTATCACTCCAAAAAAGGTCAGCGTTAGCCCTTCAGGCAAAGCTGCAGGTGATATTTCCATATGCTTCATGTACCCTGAACTCCGGCTCTGGAAGCTTTCAACCTTTTGTATGAGAGCAAAGACAAACCATGAATATTTAATGTGTTGCCTTCGCTTACTTGCAAGTTCCTTGGAAACTATTAAAGTGCAAGCGTAATAATGTCATCATTTACTTGTCATCTTCCACCTGCTCTTTGCAAAGAAAAGAAGAAAAGAATACCTGGGCTCCCATCCAAAGTCAGTGCGAACACTGTGCTCTGTTCTTTAAAAGACAAATCGAAGGTTCTTCCTCAGAGAGGTGGGCTAATAACGCAAGTGCCCCAGATCACCCCAGATGTCCAAGAAAGTTTTTTCCAATTATCATTCTATTCTAAAGGGAAAATAGTTTTATGTTATCAACGAGTACAGCTATTTTTGATCTTCATCAACATCTCCTGAAGCAAGCACTTTTTTCCTATGTTTCCAGGAACACTGTTCACCCCAAAAAAACCTCGAAAGTAGTCAAGATTGACATACAGAATTATCCGAAAGCACCACTTACACCTTCCACAGGTTAAAATACGACTTGATCTGGAGTCAAATGCAGCAGCTGTTTACGCACAAGAGTTGCACATGCACACAGTAACGGTATGATCAGGTGAAAACTCTTGAAGGACTGGACCACTGCCATTTAAATTCATCCTAGAAAAATATGGTGCCCAAAAATCTACAGAGCATGCCACAACTTTTGTCTAGGAACACACAAATGGCAAGGACCTCCTGAGTGCCAAAGTCTTCCAAAGGTATCATCAGCAGTTACCTCCTGTTAATAAAATGCTCCATTTCCTTCGTGGTACCTCTGAGAAGGCCATTGCACAGCCTCACTGCTCTGCACAGAAGCCTTTTTCCCATTTTACCTTCAGCTCATTCACTCACTAACAGTTAACAGCTGATTGTTCCTGAACCAACACTGCCCTCTGTTTTCAATAGCTCTTCTCCCTCCCTAGTATTTGTGACCTTAATGCATTTATAGAGAACAAGCACTTCCCATCTCTGTCATCTTTTCCACCAATTTTACAAGCTTTTAGTCTCCTCTCATGAGGAGGGATCTTTTTTCCCCAGTCATCTTTGCAGCCCATCTCTGCCCGTCTTGTTCCATTTTCAGTTCTTCTTCCTTGAACATGGCTGACAAGAATTATACATCATTTTCTAGATGAGATCTTCCTTGTGCTTATAAATTATTGACGGAGTAAGTTTTGCAAAAGGCCCAAGTGGGAACAGACTTGCTCAAGCATTCAACACCAGCGAAGATACCCCCTTACCTCTGCTGAGGATTACACATAGCTATGGGGATGCTTGAATGAGGCTGGTAAGCAGACACTGACAGCAACACAGGACTGGCCAAGGCATAACAGTGCTTATATTAGTCTGGCTACGGACCACTAAATAAGAAAACAAATCATCAAAACCAGTGATGGCAAGATGAGTTATCTCCGTCCCTGCGCACGCACGCACACACACACACACACACACTAAATAGCAGAAACCACTTTCAGTCCCCAGGCTGGATTTTTGACATACAAAAATACCTGACAAGAGGAAGGGACTGGACCAGACCTCAATCAAAGTCACATGTCTATATCCCTGGGTTTCCTTTGGAAGCAAGACTTGCCAAATTGATCACTACAACTTGCTACAGTGGCTCAACCACATCTGCACCCCAAGTCACTGATCTCTGGGAGATGCTGAACACCCTGAGCTCCAGCAGAATTGGAGGCAGAACTTTCCAGGCACTGCGTTGCCCAGTGTCAGAGCAGACCATGTCGGCTTCCCACCTTGTACGCACCAGTTCCCATAACCTGTTACTAATGAGAGGAAAACCTGTTTCTCTGAGTGCTGTCATGGCTTTACAACCCAAACTCAGGCCCTTCAGCTGCTTCAGGAACAAATGAAATACAGCCCCAACTAAGAAGATGTAATGAAAAAACTAATGTAACTTGTAAGCTCAAATCTCTCTCTGTAACCCAGACAACAGTATCAATATTCAGCAAGGAGAATTCAATAGATGGAAAGCTCAGATGCACTCCAGAGATTTGTCCCAAGAGTCAGACTTCTCTGAGAGTAAATGATTGCAATGACTCCACCAACATAGTTTAAGACAGGGGAAATCTCTTTAGAAATGAGTGATTTAAAGCAAAATATGCCTTGCAGCCCTGTCCCTCCCACTTGGTCTCCCTTTCCAGACACTCCCCAAAGTAAAAGGATGAGAAGAAAATTTTATTCTGAAACAGAAAATATCCAACATGTATAAAATATACCCTTACATATATAAACATACAATTTTGGCTAAAAATAAAGATTCAAATTCCAGATCAGAAAAAAGTCTCAAAAAGCAAAAAAAAAGATGAAAAGAAAAAAAATAACCCTAAAACAAAAAGGGGGAAAGACATTTATTTCTAAAAAAAAAACCTAAGTATTTGACAAAGGACCTACAGAATTTGAGGTACAACAGTCAAATTGCCCCAGGCCCATCACAGAGCCCACTAAAGCAAAACTTTTTAGTCTCTGATGATGTTGCAAAGTTCACTAGATCCAGCAACTCACTGTTTTCTTGCAAATGAGGTGACTATCACAGTAACTGCAGCCACCTGCATTTGGAAATACAGAGACTCGGTATTATTGGGGTTCTTTTAATTTTTGAAAATTCAGCATCCCAGTAGAGTAAATGAACATGGGCCTTGACAGGTGGCTGATGGCTTCACTTGAGTTGCCAATTTTCCATATTTTCTGTAATGCATCACAGGTTCTTTCCTAGCCCTCAGTAACACAAAACGGGACCACCTTACCCTCCAACTAAGCCTTTCCTATAGCACTAGGGGAAACTTGGAAATGCCACCATACCCTACCAGTTCCCCAGGCTGCCAGCATACCTCATCCCAGCTCCCTTCCATATCTGGTAGCATGCACAACTCCTGATCCAGTGCAGTTTATAGAATCATAGAATAGTTAGGGTTGGAAGGGATCTTTGAAGGTCGTCTAGTCCAACCTCCCCTGTAACGAGCAGGGACATCTTCAACTAGATCAGGTTGCTCAGAACCCTGTCCAACCTGAGCTTGAGTGTTACCAGGCATGGGGCATCTACCACCACTCTGGGCAACCTGTTCCAGTGTTTCACTGCCCTCATTGTAAAAAATTTCTTCTTTATACCTAGTCTAAATCTTACCTCTGTTAGTTTAAAGCCATTACCCCTTGTCCTACGATCTCAGCGCATGTACCTATACTCTCTAATACCAGTGATCCAGGGTTAGACAGGTCTGTGGTCTGGATCAGCGGGGCTGCTACATGGCATTGTTAGACTCTGGTAGCCAGTCTCTCTTTTCTGAACATAGAAGGTTTAACAGGGGATTGCCCATCCTTAGCCTCACAGGGGAAAACAAGACAGTGTTCATCCTTGTGATAGCTAAAAGAGTTGCAGTGGAAGAGGACAGAAAGAGCTGCAAGTATGATGTTTGTGAAAAATGACCACACGTGTAAAATAATGTGCATTACTGATGGCTAGAGGGTACATTTTGAATTAAGGCTTTGAAAGAAAGGTTGTGGCTACCCAGTGAGCAAGACAGGCACACGCTGAGGTAGTTCCCAGCCAGAGCAGGGCCTCACTTGGACCAGCCTCCATATAAAAACAGACCAAGAGAGGGCACCTAACCCCATCGCCTCAACAGCTTTTAACTGGGGGGAAGCGGGGGGAACTGTCCCTCAGTTTTGCCTTTCAGTGGTGTAATTTGACTTTGCAGATTTTTGGTGGCCAAATTCCCACTGTCTTTCTGACTGCTGAGAACAACAAAGCAAACAACGCCTCAGCCCTACAGGCTTCAAGCTCCTGACCCGCAGAGCAGAGCACAGAGCGCAGCCCACATCCTACATGGGCTATCCACTGGCACAACACTGCCCCAGAAAGCCACACAAACCTTCCTCATCGCATTAAAATGCCACTGCCATGTTACAGCATTACATACAGATCTAAAGCATCATAGTCCTGGGCCCGTACCAACCTAGGATAAAGAGGAAAATTCCCTGCAGCGTGTATTATCACACAGATGCCAAACATCTTTCTGAAGCATCTGGTATTTGTCACAAGGTATGGGACTGCACACTTCATTCTCCTGATCCCTCACCACGGTCCCCATCTTGATGCCTTGTACTCTCCAAACCACGAATCACTAGAAGGTGACAGGGGATGCTCTCACGAGCAGCAGCAGAGCCCGGCTTTGCCTCCAGGAGAGGGCACCAGCGGTATGTCCTCACGAGCCAGGAAACCGCATTCTCCCATCCCTACCTGCAGTAAAGGGCTCAGCAAGAGAAACGTACACGGGTGACAAGGCTGCTGATGATAGATGAGGTGAGCGGAATCCATCTTCTTCCTACAGCTATATTAGCTCTGCTGAGCTCGCAGGAGCAAACAGCACATCTTCACAGCAAAGGAAAGAGACTCAAGGACACAACTGGAAAAGTATGTCTATTGAATAAGAGGGTGCACTTAAGCATTCTACTATGGACAAGCTATGCTAAAGGTAGATCTAAAGAAAAATTACACCTATAACAATGGAAAAGGCATACGGGAACCATGGTACTTGGATTTAATACCCTCCAGTCCCAACACGGCCCTTCCTATACATTTATTACTTTTTCCTGCCCTAGACTGTGCTCATTTTTGCTATACAGGTCTTTTCAACAGGAATGGACTCCAACAAAAAATTAAATACAAGGATGGCCAAAAGCCAATTAAAGAATCCAATTTGTCCCACTCCTTTCACTTCTCTCCTACTTATCCACCACCCCTGGAGCCAGCATGCTAAGGTAGATAGTCTTTAGGTTGGTCACAACAGCCATTGTCACATTCAGGCCTGCTCACTCATGGCACTGTGAAAAAATCCTTGGCTTCAGTCTCCTGGCATGACAATAAGCAAAACATGGAAGAAACTCTTATAACCAGACTCACCACTCCCTTAAAAACAAATTACCTGGTCCCCTACCAACAAGAGGGAAGAGAAGCATGTTCTCTCTAAGTCATTTCTCTCAAGCAGCCTGATGTTCAGGCTAGATTAATCAATAAGGTATATCCAGGCAGTGCATCTAATTGGAACTAGCCCAGCTGACAGCACTGCAGAGAGCTACCTTTGCACAGTGGTTAATTACTACAGAGAGTTTAATGAAGTTTCAAAAGGCCTAAACCCTTCTTCCTATCAATAAGGAACTGGGTTTGTTACATGCCACTATTATTCAATTAGAAAATGTGCTCACAAGGCTGGCTTTGGCCTCACCTTTGCCTGTGGAAGAACAGTGTATCAATCTGCATCTTTGCCCCCGTTGAAGGGAAAGGAGATAATGTCACCATGACCACATCCCTACCCTTCCCTCCACAATGTAGTCTGTCTGCAACAAGAAGTCTTAGCGTTACACGTGAATCTCTTTCCCCTTTTTCCAAAGAAATCCAATGACTAACAAAATTTAAGTCAAGTTAATGCTAAAAGCGACACACTGACAGCCCCAGAGACCAGCAGCCACCAAGTAAGCTCCATCCTAAACAAACTCAGCATCTCCAGCCATGTCCTGTCTGCATGTCCAACGCCAAGCCTAGAGAAGCAATCCATAAAGGTTAGAGGGCTGTTCAGTGCTGAACATCATTTTTTCTTTCACTCATTGAACACATTTATCAGTTGATTCTGGGTCTCCTTTTCTCCTTTCCCTCTTGAGTCTTTTCTCTTTCTTTGGACTATTGGGATAAAATATTCAAATCAATGCATCATTTGTTCACCCTGGCAGCTCCCACCATCTAGAACGACAACAGCACCCATTAGCACTGTCACAGATAAGGTTCCCTTCTTGCTGTTCCTACTGCAAATCCCCATCCTCACCCCTTCCAAGGGTTTACAAATTTGGTGGAAAAAAAATAGCTTTTGCCAAAACCCAGCATGTATGCTTTCAGAAAAGCAATGAAATGGATTGTTTGGTGGGGTTTTTTTAAGCTGATTTATTTCCATTCAATCCCATTACAGAAGTTGAAGAAGTAGGAAAAGCAAAGATGCAGGTTCTGATTGCTCCATTTACATTTCTATAACTCATACTCGGCTCTCATTACAAGAAAGAGCCCAGCAGTTGGCTCACAATGTGGACTGATGCTTTTGATAACTGATGAAAATCACAAAGCAAGGGAGAGTCTGCATTTTTAAGTTCTCTTCACAGCATAGCACTTGCTTATTTAGATCATAAGGCATTGTTTGCTAAATACACAATTTCAGATCATACTGCAGGGTATTTTACCTATAGCCCAGCTTATTAAAGATATACAGGACTTGATGCACTGAAGTTTTTAAGTTTCTCAAGGGTAGAACAACGAAGCGGTTAAATTGCCCACAGAAACGATACATGAGACCAGAAAAAAAGGTGAAGAAAAAAAGAAAGGAAAAAAAGAGAAAAATCCCAGCTGTCTTTTGTGAAAGAGAATAGGACAAAAAATTGGTGGGGAAAGAAATGTAATTCAAGAACCTCTGGGGTATATATTGTAAAAAGCAGGAAAGAAATTAAAAGCAATAAATAAATAGTTGACAACGTCCATTTTAAATGACAAAAAACAGGGTTCATATGTTCAACGTGAACATTAACTACTGCTGTGTTGTCTGGATGGCTATAAAAACAGCCAGCCTTTGTGAATCTGGATCTCACATTATTAGTCTTCCCCCTTCCAACCCCCCCGAATCAGTTTCTGAACTAGTTACCCACCATGGCAGTAGAAGAATCTGGCTGAGGCAGATCACAGGATCATGCTTTCAGGTTCCCTACGGCTCAATTACGAATCATGCAACCTGCTGTTAACTATTTCCAAGATTAAAACTAAAAGCCTAAAGCTACTCTTTAGCAGGACAGCGAGTCATCAGTTAGATAAAAAGCACACGGCTGGCTGTAAGCTGCTCTGTGTTGTTCTTCAAAGCACAGAGTGCTCCTACTTCACCACTGCATCCTGTATTTCAAACTGTATGTAACCCACCAATGGGCACTTCTTGGGGTTACAGCCAGCACTTCCACCCTCTGCTGCATAACTCTCCCTCGTAAACAATAGAACTTCTTTCACTGCAGGCACCCCAGTTTTACTGCCTCCACCACAGACTTACTGCATGACACAGAGCAAGTGTGTTCCGGGCCATCACTCCCCACTCCTTGGAAGATCCTTTCTTTGGGATGCTCATCACCCACCTTCTGCCCTGCACCAGTCACTCCCTGAGCACAAAGCTGTGTTTTGCCTGCTTTCCACCCACAAGCGTGGGTCCTTTTCTATTTAGACTTGTGAAATGGTCCTTGTAGATGAAGCAGTGACCTGCAAGCTCCAGGCTCCCAGCATAACCAGCTCCCACCATCCAGTCATAAGGGCGCAGACCTGACACCAAGGTGTTAAGACAGGAGACAAGGACAGGGCAAACATCTGGTCTCCACCATCCAACGTTTCCTGGCTGCTCAGTGCAGAGTGCCTCCCTAGGCACTGAGGTCCCCATGTGGATTCCCTCATGTCTGATACAGGGTGACAGTAGCTGCTATCCCAGTCCAAAGGCCTGTCTCCCTTCTCTGCCATCTTCTATCCTGAAACTTATAAAAGCTTTCTAGCATCAATGCCTCTGTCTTTTTGCCAAAATTGGCTGAAATCATCTAACATGTTTAAAAATTATATTTAAAAAATATAATAAAATAAAATAAAAATTTAAACTAAAAAAAGCAAAGGGGATTTGTATACCCTGTAAGCGTAATAGTCATCTCCCTGGAAAAGAGCCAAACAAGGGCTAATGCTCAAACAACAGCAGATCCTTCTCTGGCTTCTGTGTAGCACTCGGAGGCTGTGGACAATACAAGTCTATGGTCACACTGAGGACAACAGAGATGCCCGAGAAGTTCATGCCCTGACCCAGCCATTTACCATTTTGAAGTACAAACACAGAGGATTACCTTGCCAGCTAAATCAGTTGAGCCTCTGTCAGAGTGAAAATCTCAGGCACCAGAACACAGGTCTCAAAAATGGACAGATGCATCAATTTCCCCATGTCTAACTGCCGCAGCAGCAGCCACGGTCGTTGAGGCAGCTTAATGCAACAAAGGAGCAGCACATACCAGTAACTGCCTCTTCGCTCCTAGAGTGTTATAGGTAGAGATAATATATTAAAGGCCTATATCAAAAAAATCCCAAAAAAGTCAGCAGATTTACCACTGCTTAACCATGACTCACAGGAGGCGTCCCCAGTAGATTGGGAGAAATTGGTTCGAAGGTCCTGGATTGAGTGACCTCTGTTTTCCCCTGGAAACTGAATAAGACAAGCCAGCCCCAGTATGAAGAAAGCAGTTCTCCTGGAATGCTAAAGGTAAATGATGGATAATGAGCAGACAAAAGTTATTTGGGAAAGTGCTATTTTTGCAACAGCATCATGCAGTCATTATCAAAAGGATTTCCTGCACATTGGCTTTTCCTACATGAGGTACCAGTAGCTGCTATCTGGAAGGCTGGCTATTACACACTTATACCTTTCAAAACTAGGACAGCCATTAAGTTCAGAAAGCCACAATGCTGGCCAACAAACTATTTACGCTGTCCCAGAAGCAAAATGTATTCCCAACAAGCTGCCCCCCAGCAAAACGAACGATCTCACAGCTTGTGACCAAAACAGAGACAGGGACATGCTGTCATGTAATCAAGAACAGCAGCCTCTGATGAAGCCACATGCTGTCACTGCTTTTAGATTACAAATACAACCTAACCATGCTGCAATAGAGGCAGAAATCAGTATAAACCTTTGGCCTCCAACACAGGGGATATCAGGTTAGACAACCCTGAAGAGTGTCTCTGCCTTTGAAATCCATAGACACAGACAAGTTGAAACATCTCCTCCAAATACATCTTCCTTTTCCTCTCGACAGGCTGAAGAGCATTTTGAGAACCCTAACGAATACCAAACATCATGATCTTGGGGTAATTTAACTGCAGGGTGGGATTCCAAGGCCCTTTACCCAAGATACAGTCACTGGAGGTTTCATAGAGCTTCTTTCAACTTGCTCATTACTTTGCCATCATTCTTGAAGTGTTATATTCTATCGATGAAACCAAACAGGCACACGAGAGAAAATACACCCTTTTTCAGAGCTGTCTTTCAATCATCCTTCAGACAGAAGAACTCGGCAGGAAAAAAAAAAAAACAACAAAAACCAATCAGACATACGCTTACCAATATTTTCTTTAGAGTTGCACAGAGCTTGGCACAGCTTTTATGGGAGGGGAGGAGCAGAAAGAGGACAGGCCAGGTCATTACATTTGGGACATGGCAGCATCATCTAAAGGGATACAGCAGAGAAACCCCACAGCTGGCTCCCAGCTGGCCAGTCCACACACATGCACAGCACTTTGCAGAGACATAAGCTCACGTACCAAAAGCTTGTGTCTACAGCGGGTCAAGGGTGTATCTGTGCTAAAAGAAGATTTTCTGTACCACTGCAATATGACCTCTCTCCAACAGCATCAACACAGCGGGGCAGCTACCAGCTCCTTCCAGAGCTAGGTCTCTGCACAACACATGCACGCCCAGAAATACAGAATCAGTCTTCACAGAAACCAGGTGAACTTCATGAAGAAAGAAGGAGGAAAGACCAAAACTCTATCAGTTAAATAGTAGGAACCCACAGTTATACTGCAATCCTACTTTTGCATAGCAGACAAGGCTCTCTAATATCCAGTCTCTTTAATCTCTTTAATTTCTGCTGTCATAGTTGTTCTTTGTCCATGAAACAAAGCCTGATCTACTTATAGATTTAAGGTTATATAACAATGCTGAAGTGGAGGTGAGTTTTATTGGTGTATTTATTATTAGCCAGGTGGACTAGAACAACCTGCACCACAAATGCAGTTTACCAGAATGAGGATGCATCAGCAGAACTGAGTTTATGTAGGCAGTAGAGGTTGGCAGAGAGGAGGAGGGATGTAGTGAGTCACAGCACTTGTCTGAGGCAAGTTTCTGCTAGACCTCTACATCAGCTTTTTGTTTTTCCGTTGCCTAATCCCTATGGTTAACCAAAACCAGCCAGGCTACAGAGGGGATGAAGAAACCCCTTTTGGCACTTGCAGAAGTCACAGTTAACATCACACTCTGCGCAGATTGCCAGGAACAGAAAACAAGCCAGGGAATCCTGGTCCTCCCCAGCCTGCTGGCTAAGCCCTAGCTCTGTTCACCACATCTGTGGCAGGCTCACATACCTCTTTTCCTGGACCAGCACCCACTGGGGAACACCAGTTGGATGAGGGCAAATAAGGTTTCTCACACGAGGAACACAAAGTCTGGGTAAGGAATTACTGGGATACCAGAGAGGGACACTGTCACACCCAGTAGGATGCTCCAGCCAACACCTCTGCTAGACACAGCCTGAGCTTCAAACAGACTTTTCAGCCTCCTCTTGCCCTGCTATGTGAGATCACAGCATTGTGGCCATGCATTGCCAGGAGAGACCCTAATTCTACATTATGTCCCCCCTACCAGGGGAGGACATCATCCTCTAGGGCTCTTTTGAGCACAAGGCCCTGCTAGGTGGGACACTCCCAATAGCTTCTCACTCCAGCCCCACACAGAACGTATAAATCGGAGACAACAGACTGAGCAGATGACAGAGGCAGAGAGTATCGCAGAGGAGTAGAGAAGTTTCTGCATTGCAAACTTTTCGGATACAAACCTAAAGCCTTAACTTGGAAGATGAGAGGTAGTAGAGAAGGAGTCACCTGGACAAGTCAGAGGAGAGTGGCAAAGGTTCCATATGAACCCTCATTGGGAAACAACACTCAAACACATCCCTCTATGTTTTCCCCCCCTATCAACCAGCAACATTTTGATTGTCTCATTTTAAAGTTGAACTTTTAAAACAAATTATAACAAAGCTTATGTGAGGTTAATCACTCCCCATTTCCTCTGGCATTCATTGTAATAGCACTAATTACAATAAACACATTTAAAATTAATGTGCATGTCATATGCATATATCAATTGCATTCTAATTTACCATTGATTAACATCCACAGGCTGAACATGCTTTCAATAATAAAAAGCTCTGACACAGCTTAACCCACCTCTGCCTGCCAGACTGCTCCCACAGCCAGGTGGGAGGCCGTGACAGATGAGACCGATGGAGGGGAAAACATGCAAGCCACCAGCAGCGAGTTAAAGATCCAGGCGAGCTCTGAGCCTACGACACATGGTAAGGATGAGCCTTCTGTCTACACTAAGCCATCTCAAGTGCCTGTCACTTTGGAAATGGGCTCACTGTCACAATTCCAGAGCACTCACTGCTACAGTATTTTAAATGTGCTTGCAAGCAGGCAGGATTTAATTTTCACTAACACAGTCAGGTTTTGCAAATAGCCATTACTACCCACCTCCCTCTTCACAAGACACAATTCCCTCCAAGCATCCATCAGCACGGCTCTGCCAGACAGGGCCACGATGAGGCATAACCCCACCAAGACTGGCAGGATCCTTCAGCAGGGCCAGAGAACAAGCTACATTTTTGCTGGTACCAGACGTAGACAGAATCAAGCGTATTGATTAAAGACCGTTTAAGCTGGGCTGCTACAATTGCTAAGGTACTGGCAACCTGGCCCACAGTCAGTTTATGCGTCAGTTAAACAGATCACAAATGAGTAAGGGGGTACTGAGAAGAGTTTGAACAATTCCTGCAGCTCTGACACGTTGCCTTCCCTGAGCTGCTTGTTCTGCCCCTCTACCAGACGACAAACTCATTGAAGCAAAAATAAAGAGTGCTCCTGAGCCACACAGACCTACCTACAGATTGAAATAATTTTAAAGTTAATATGGCAAGACGTGAAACACAACCAATGCTAGATTTGCAGATGATAGCATACATGCCACATCCCTTTCAGAGCACGTTACCAGCCTAACCTGAGGGAGGAGCAGCTGAGAAGATGACACAGTTCCACTTCTGCCCTCTCTGCTAAGGGCATAACCCCACACTGAAGGAAGGGGAAGGACGAGACAGAAGTTACTGGCTTCAGCTAACACTGGTGCTTGTCTCTCCAGAGTTCAGCGGTAGCACACAAAAAGGATGCACATCGTTCAGCACTGAAGACTCAGATGAGAGGCAGCAAGTGATTACAGCAGTGTAACTTGACAGCATCCCATCCCATGCATGTGCCTACAGTCAGACTTGCTCAGGCAGCAAAAGGGAAAGTTTGAATAAGCTATTGCTGAAGAACAGTTTTTAACAATCTTGATGTAGCCATCAGAAAACTTACCACAACAGATTGCTAAAAATTTAGTCCAGCAGTATTATCCTGTCTCTCAGATCTGTCCTACAGATCTGTCCTGATCTTGCTGCAGCATCTTTTGATGTAATCTTTCTCAAAATACTTTCAATGAGCACATTTCTGTCTAAAAGGTCACAGAAAGATCAAATTTATATGAATATTGGAGCGCAGTTATGTACAGATTGATCTGAACTCTTCTCAAGGACCCTGAACCTAACATTTGGACTTGTCCAATCAGACACCAAACCAATGCCAAATGACCTACGAAGGTAATTCAAATTAACCGGCACATCAAATGCTTGTATGAAGGAGTTCATGACTCAGCCATGGACAAAGAATGAGTCATAGGAGATACATAGGAGATAGTTTTGAAGAATGAGTAAACCTGATAAAAATCCCAAATTGCCAATGAACAATATGCAAGTAGAAAAACATGTTCAATTTACAAAATAAGTTAATTGCTATGAATTAGTCAGATGGCTCTAGCCACATCAACACAATAGATATATTGTAGGCTGCTGCTGCAGTCTATATGCCACAGCTGAGCAATTTGAATCTCTATTAAAGGTGTCTCTGACTTCAATGAGAGTTACTGCAATGTATATCAACAACACACCCTGGAGATACACCCCAGAAGAAAATGTAGTGCCACAAAAATAAAGCTGCCTTAGCTTCTCCAATGGAGGACACTTCCCTGAGCACCCCTAGCTCTCAGACCCACTGCAGGCCTATCAGGGAGACCACGCATTGATCCATATCCCTACCAGGGCTCCGCACCAGCGGAAAAACAGAACTGCCGATTCCTGTCGGCCACTATCCACAAACTCATCGTTAATTGGATGGGAAAGACCAAGGTCTTGGCCAGCTCAGAGAACACAGCCACTCCTTCCTTTGCCCCTGCCGCTGCTGAAATATCCCATACCCCCAGTCCCTTCCGAATAATCAGGAGAGATCACCCACAACTCCTTTCCACTGGGAAAAAAAAAAATAAAAAAATCCGTTCTTCTGCCCTTTTACGAGAATCCTTTGTTCATATGCATTGCTCGGCCACCAAGCCACACCACCAGGTCTGTTTCTTAAGCCAACACCCCTCTATTTGCCCAACCACAGGTGAGTACCCAGGTAGTCCCAGCAGCATAAAAAAAAGGCAGAGGGTCCTGCAGTCCTCACTTATCAAAACCAACCCAAGTCATCTTAGGAAAAATCCCAAACCCAAATTATGCAATAGATTATTACAACAGGTTTTGTTTACACACCTGAACAAAATTTAGCCTAACTTCCAAATGCGCCTTTACTACCTTTATTTTCCTGCACAGTTTCTGCCAACCTGTGGCTATGGAGATGGATGCATGTGTAGGATTGTACAGCTTTTTTCTTTAATGTGTAGTCATGTTTAGTGCTACACAGCTCATTGACAGCAGACTGACCACCAGCCAAAGAACACTGTTCTAATTAATTAACTTCTTAAAGCCACCGGTCACTGACACCAGTTCTGCCAAGCAAGTTATCTGTCTCAGAGTAAAGCACATAGGTTTTATGACTACCTGCAGTCACATCAGAGCCAGGGAAACATCTCCCTTCAGGATGCAAGTAAAATTAAACCCCTCGAGTAATCCCTCTCTGCATGCTAGCACTGGCACCCATCTCCCACGAGACTCACCCACCCAGCCATCCATCTAGGATTGGACCCCATATGTATAATCAGCCCTTATATCCCAAATGAGTAACAAAGCAGGTAGCCAGAGGCTCCCATGATTCACTGGTAGAAAATGTAGTCAGCATTCAATATCCTACATCTGCTAACAGACCAAGTAATGCATAATGCCAAACGGATCAGTTCTGACAGCACTACTTGAAATGCAAAACATTTAGTTAGTCTGGAAAGGACTTTAGAGTTATCAACATACAGCAGGGAGGAGTATTTATGCCTTTTTGGACCAGATGCTCAAACTCTCCCACCTGATAGCCATACAGCTCTAGTAGGACTAGGACTCAGTTCTGAGTTCAGCTAAAATAACAGTAGTCCTATATCACCCCTCCCACCCAAGCAAGGTCTAGAAGTAGATCCTGATGGGGCCGGGAAAGCTGAAAAATACCTGAAAAGCCACAGAAAACCAAAGGAAATGCACCACCCTCATCACACACACAGTAAAAAAGTAGAAGCAGATCCACAACCACAAAGCACTCTTATAAGCACAGAGAGACACTTACTGAAATCAAAAGAGCCAATCTGCACTTAACCAGCTCGGAGCCAGGCTGCAAGTGAAGCATAGCTGCTAAATTGTTACCCGTAAACTCCCAAGCTCTCTACTAGTTATCCTAACCGCCTGTGCTGGGTCATGACAGGCAGGCTGGGTAACACAAAAACTACCTGGGATGGCCAGAACTCCAAGTAATGACCTTCAAATGACTTGTAAACAATTTTCAGGAGCACTCAAAGCTTCAAAGAAGAACATATCACAATGCAGCAGCACCATTTTGGCCTGAAAGACCCCAATCCTTCCAGCCACTGAGGAGACCTAAATGAATGGCAGTGGTAGGAAATGTTTCCTTTTTCTCTTTTTATCTTTTTTTTCCCCTCCATTCCCATCAGCTCTTGACTACCTACCGCTAAAAGAATGGCACCATTTGAGACGTATCATACCCCAAATCAGTGGGGAACACCAGGGCGATCTCATCCAGAGATTCTTCAGTTGAAAAAACATTAGTGGAAGACAGGGAGGATGAGCTTTGAAACGTAAGTACAACATAACTAAACAGCACAAATGGCTGGTCAGTGCAGAAATAAACTAAAGGCTTGGTTATGCAGACACTTCGATGTAGCACAAACCCAAGCTGCCACCAGAAACAGTAGTCATATACCCCTTGACTACCCTCAGCAAACCTTGTGCCAGTCCTGGTAAGATTGGTGATAAATTCAGGGGGAGGAAAAGATAGCTGAAAACTACACAGATAAGTGTGGGGGTTTTGAGTCCGCCACCTGATGGATCAGCTCCCTGGCCCAGCTGTCGCTGAACCAACTGTGGTGTTAGCCCAGGGGAGGCCATGGGACCAGGCTGCAGCAGAGCCGAACGCGAGAGTCTCTGCTGGCAGCAGATAGTCAGTCAGATGGAAACACGGTGTAGCCACAGACTTTAACTTTCCCATTTAAGAAATGTTTCTATCATGGACCCTTCCACTCAATTGTTCATAACATTCCTGAATGCAAGATGGAAAATACTATTACTGTCACATTACCACCATGTGACCAACAAGACTAAAATCCGGTCCACGCTAAAAAAACTCCCAGTTAAACTGGATTCAAATAACCTGTGTTTTGCTGAAGCTTAGTAAACACATGGCTTGGAGTCACTGCCAAATATAATGGAGTGACAAGTAGGACAGCACTTTTCATTCCACTTTTTGGTCCTTCTCTGTAATTCGTTATGAATATATTTGCCCAAATCTAAGATGCTTTATGTGAGGGATTTCTAAAAGGGATGCAACACGTAATGTACTGCTGGAAGGACTAAGGTTACGGAAAGCTCAAGTGATCAATAAATGTGAGGAGTTATAAAGCACAGAAAGCACTTAGAAACACTTCAGTACCTAAATATTAGAGCTTGTCAATAATTTTCCTTCCAAACGTCTTTCTAATAGCATATCCCTTTGACCAAAAGCAAACATTTCTCTGCCCTTTTGATCTAAACATTTTGTCCATTTTCCAGCCATGAAAAACTAAAGTGGTTCCCCCCAACTGAATACAAAAGAACACTGTCATTAAATATTATTTAACAAAAAAACCCCAACAACCCACACAAACAACCCACACTAAAGAACCCACAGCATTTCAAACAAGCTTTCACTTCCTCACACTTTCTTCCCCAAAATAACTGCAGTAGAACTGGTCAAAGAAGTTAAGAACAGGAAGGAAGAAGCAGCAAATAACTCAAATCCATGGCAATAATGAATGGTTGGTGAAATGTGTGTATCTTTACTAATCCGGACTTTTAAAGTTCCTCCTGCCCTGCAGAAGAATAGCTTCTTTTTTATTATTAAAAAGAAAAAAAAAAAGGAGAAAAAAAAACAACTCAAAAGTATTCCCCCCTACCTGGCTTAAAATTCAACTGAGGGACAACACAAACCGTAAAAATCTATGACCTCAAAGAGTAAGGAGGATTCCAAACCATAAAGCTTCCCGTAGGGATCTTTGTTTATCTCGGAATGATATATCTTAAAAATCAGAAGTCCCAAGATCGTACATGGGTGATGTCTAATCATCAAAACATGCAGCTTCCCAGAGCAGCAAGGTGGCAAAATCCATTTGTGTTTCTTCTTTTCAAAAGGGGAAGCCGAGTAGGAGGTAGCAAGACCTGCTCCTGGCTGCATGACAGGACAACAGCTATACGCAAGAGAAACAAATACTCACAAACCTTTATGAACTAGTTCAGGTCCCTGGCTGCTCCAGTTCCAGGTTCAGTGCATAAGATGTCATACAATGATACCTGCACCGATGGGAGCATCCATTCCCTCAAAGCTTTGGGTAGCATGGGGAGAGTCAGAACCTGCAAGACCTTACAAAATTGTCTGGGAGAAACCACCTCCTCATCTGGCAGAAAATAAATCACTTTCCCTCATACCTTGCCATCTTCCCAAGGCTTGTGTTGTGCAATGGGGAGTGCGCACAAAGGACTGTAGAAGAATGGGACAGGGCAGAGAATCATCATCTTCTCTAACAGGCACTCATCAAGAACAGCAAGTAGACTGTGCTTGCAGTGATCTCATTTTCTGCCGTCATTCCATCAGGCAGGAATGATTTAGCCCCACAGCCTTATCTCCACTCAAAAGAATATAACTGGATAATTGAAGAGACAGGTAATGAAGAACCATCAATTCTAGCCTTCAGCCAGCACACGCCCAGTAACATGTTCCCTAGCACCAGCCCCTTCAGGGACCCAGAGTAGGAATCCAGCTCTTCCTTTTAATCTCCGTCCCTCAACCACCAGCAAAGGAGAGAATCGATGAAGCACAGGGTACAGGATTAGGTGCCCGTCAATGGGTGCCCATACCTACCTTTTCACTTTGGCTTTGGCATCTGAACCCATCACTCCAAGCAAAGGGCTCTGGGTTCCAAGGACTGTGTATATGTGTGTGCGTGCACACACGTGTGTCTTGTACTTGGTTAAAAAAAAAAAACAAACAACCAACACAACTCTGAAAGTAACATAAAGAACAGCTTCAGTCATTCTGAATTTGTCCATCTCTCTTTAGGAAGGATTTTGATATGTCTCCAAAAAACTCTTTGCAGATCTGTTTGCTTACATATGGGCATAGAAGCCTAGCTTTCAACAGCTAATTGACCCAACACCTTGTGACTCCAGAGACAAGAATCTCACGCTAGCCTCCAGGATTCAAGCCTTCCTCCATGGTTCACCCTGAAGACAGGTCATTTCTACTTTTCTCCACGTAGCAAAAGGTGTCTGAGTACATGCTGTCATTTCTGTGCAGTCAAGATCAACAACAAGATCACAAGGGAATTGCTAAGAACTCCCTGAAAACATTTTATTTTCATCTCCGTTTTCCATTTCTGGTTGCTATTAACCATCTTTACGTCAGTGATCTCTCTTGTGACAGCTCATCAGAATCAAATGTCTGTAGTTTGTTGCAGCTGGGATGATTGTGAACTTTAAGAAATAAGGACAAGATGGGTAACCCTAAGGAAACAAAAAGGCCATAGGGTGACAACCTTACCTTGTAATGCTGAGCAAGTCACATGCAAAATTCAATGTGTAACCATATCAGAAAAACATCATTTACTCCTAAGAGCACTGGTGCAAGCAAAGGGGAATCAGACGTGCTTCAGCACAATAGCCAAGTGGGAATCTGCTGGCCTTAGCAGGAGCCAGTCAGTAGAATCACTGAAATCTCAAAAAAATCTATATGGGTCACACAGAAAAATCATCTCATTATGTTTCTACAAATCACTAATTCAACCAAGTGCCGAGGTTAACAAGGCTCCTGTCAATATCAGCGGTTTGGCACACAGGAATTCAATACTCAGAGAATCAACCTCCATGAGTAGTAATGAAACATGTGAGAAATTAGATGTGAATGCCTCCTTTTCCCCCACTCCTACCACCAAGTGAACCCTACCCTACATGCATGCTGCAACTACAGCTGCTCAGAAGTTTCTGACCACTCCCCCCCTGAAAAAAACACCAAGGGAACATGTTTAGCAGAGCACATTCATTTCAGTGAGCCTTCTGCTGAAGCCTAAGCCATTCTCCCAGTCCTCGGCCAACTGCCAGGAGAAATCCACTGTCGTATGGCACAATGCAAAGTGCGTGATTTAGCTAAGTCTTCAGAGCTTGAACTATTCAGGCTTCCAACACACAGAGCTTCCAGGCAGCTCTCTCCATCATCCACTTTGCAAAACCCAAGCACGTTAAAGTCTTGAGAGAGTCACATCAGCTGGCCCCTAACCCTCTGCAACCTGAGGAACGAAAATAGTGCAAGTCCTCACACAACTACATGCCAGGGCTTCCCCAGACCTCAGACTTTCACACGGTAATGCAGAGATATTCCTTCTGCAAAACTAGCATGAACAGCACCATAAAGAATTTCAGAGCAGTCCCTGGAAAGCTTTTTTTAATCTCATGTTTATCCTTTCTTTATTAATCATCTTTATTCTCCAAACCCTGAAGAATCAAGTCTTCAGGCTCTTTATAGCAGAGATTATACTGGCCATAGTCAGAGGAAGTAGGTAAGACTCGTAAGCAAGACACCCCATTCTGATGCAGCCTTCTTCACAAACAAAAAAAGAGAAGATGAAATACAGAACACCCCCAGGATGGCAACAAAATGGTTCCTAAAGTGGCACGTTAGTTTCCAACTTCCTTCAGAGCATCAGTTAGTTTAACAGCAATAGAAGTAGACAATAAAATCCAGTTTTTAAGATTCCCATTCACCAAACTCGTGAAACAAAAGAAACTCCTCCTTTGCCCGTTTTAACTGCACACATATTTTGGGTTGGTAACCCCTAGGAAGAGAAGGTACAGCACACTACTGCACTAGCTGTCGCCCCAGAGTGAAAAGTAGTCTTACATTTTGCTAAGGACAACTTTTTCCCCCACATCTACATGGCCAGTTAGTAAACCACTTTCCAAACTTGGAGTCAAAAGAGCATTCTCAACTCTGCCACTTTCAATTACCATGAAGCAGCCACATCAAACTGACAACTCTCATTTTGCTCATCAGTAGGGTTCCACAAGGAGTTACTACTGTACCTCGGAGACCACCATTGTTTGGAAGATCAATTTGGAAAACACAAAGAAAATTTGTCTAAACATGGCACCAATGTTAATTAGCTAATACAAGAACTGGTTCGAACTTCACACTGGGTTAAGGCAAGGTTGCTCCACCGAAGATCATTTACCTTGTCTCTGCTGAGGGATGGTAGCTCTTTAAATCATTCAAATCTCGTTGCAAGACCACATCTTATAACCCCTAAAGCCTCAACGTTCAATAACCAAATCCTCTGCTAAATCAAAGATCAGGAAAATTATCTTCCTCCAGGGAACTATTACAATGAATCAGCAAGAACATAACTATACCACCATCTTCTAGATTAAAGGGAATCAGGACTATTCGACTAGTGTCCCTGAGACTCTTAGTCTAAGTGTCTTCTCTTCTTGCAGCTGTTTGATCCCTGTGGGTACAGTGGAATCCAAATGGTCACAGAGAATTGCAAGATAATGACAATCATAGGCAGTCACCAGTTTGTGACAGTATTCATGTCACTAACCCCTTGTTACTAGCAAAGAGAGAAAAAGAAAGCAGCATTCAGTACTTCATAAAAGTTACCTGGTTTGGGATTTTGTTTTTGGTTTATTTTTCAATTGAATCAGTGCATTATGTTGCTGCAGCCACCACTGTTTAGGACAGTAATAGAGCCTGGCTCACCAGAAACACCTTAACCACAGCAATTAAGGAACATTTTGAAAAACCAAAGAAATAAGATTAGTGCCACCAGGAATCAATCTTCAAACTGCAGCAAGACAGATACAACAGAATAACGAACCAACATCACAGCCCTGTATATCAAAGTCATCTTGGCACCAAAAACATCACGCATGCAGGCAGGCCTTAGATCATTCCCATGCATAAAAGGCAGCTGGGAAGAGTCTAGGGACTTGTGGGTGGGCAGGGCAAAAGAAACAAGTGGTCACAGAGAATGTGAACTACAGAAAAATTCTTCTTAGGGAAGACACGTTCCTTGACCCACTCTCTGGAATGGGTCTCAATGCATCAGATTCACCTGGATGAGTGTCCTCATTGCTCTCCGACACTGCGAAGATACAGACCGAGGCGTTTTGGGAGGAAAAGAAAGGGAAAGTAGCAGGCTGCAAGATGTCGGTTAGCCCACAGACCCAGAAGCATACAACTCTGTTACCCAGAAAGCAGATATTTATCAAGCGTTATGCTACTGCTCATTACCTCACAATCTCATTTTTCTTTATCTTTTCCCTTTAACTCTTTGGAGCAAACAGTGACCTATTGAACAAGAGAGACTGAGTCAGTTTTACAGAAGCCTAGCTACCTTCCAACAGGAAGTTCCTTCTCCAGGTGTGGTTGTGAAATTTCAGTCCCGAAGGCGCTTATTCCACTCCCACATCTCCAACATGGGTGATACTCCCTGAATGTGTGAAAAATCCCTTTCCGTGTCAGCATGCTGCAAAAGCAGCCCAGGAAGCAAGAGTTCTGCCAAAACCAGAATCCAGGCACAAAAGACAACCAGTAACTTGCACTACAATAGGCATAAACATTTGGAGAACTAGCCTAAATCCACCAATAGCATTGCTAGTGGAAAGTCCCATCAAGTCGTTCACCTTTATCTCACTCCCAAAACGCTTGGTCCTGAGGACTGATGCTAGGTGATTTCACCAAGCTTCCCTTTCCCCTCCCTTCCCAGCCTCTTCCTTTGCACAAACAATGACTCCCCTTCCTTTTGCATCCATGTGCCTACACGAGGAACCAAGATGCAGGTGGCCAGGGTAGAATCCCCTCACATCTTTTGGTTAGCTCTTTTCCATGGCTTACAACTGGGAAACTGACATGTGTGCAAACCTCAGCATGAATCAGAAGCCACTCCACTCATCAGCACCAACTCTGTATGCAGTTAAAAATTGGCTTTGACTCTGTCCCATGTGTCAAAGAGCACTTCGCCTCACCTTAAAAACCATTAGAAGTGGCAAAAAAAATTAGCTGCTGTTTGCTAGAGTAAATAAGATGGTTTGCCATTGCACTTTTCAATAACAGCCCGGCTTGAGACAGACAACACAGCAGAACACACACAGCTGGGCAAAATTAAGCAAACTTCATGCAATAAGCTTGAGGAGATAGAAGCTCTTGGGCCCTCCTTCCAAAAGGAGCCATTTAAAATGAAACTTTAACACTCAATCTCTAGGAAATCTCCTAGGTGCAGAGCAAACACTAAGGCAGGAGGACCGTATTCCTCCCTCTAATTCACAATGCCTCAAAAGCTGTATCCTCTTCCCTCTTATACCCCAAACTGAATCTTTCAAGGCATTAAGGTGACACCAGTCTAACCCCAGAAGGGTCTGATGCTCTGCTCACTAGCGTTATGGCTGCTCAAGAGAGATGAGGCACTGTCATACCACAGGCTGTAATGGCAATGACACCTTACCGAATACAGGGCTCTATGCTGCTCCATACAACAACCATTCTTAGCTAGAAGTTAGGTTTGAACCAAAAGTTGACTGACAAAACATTTGCCCCAACTGCCAGACCTTCATACTGTGCCAAGATCCAGAAGAAGGAGAGCTATCAGGTATGAGACTTCTCCAACCTGCCTGCATCCTATTCTAAGAGGCCCTCCAGCACCCATGTTCTCAGAAACGCTTTCCCTGGCACCTCAGCAGGCTCCCACCAAGCACAGCAGTCAGGCCAGACAGCAAGCCACCACCCTACAACAAGCAGATGTTATTCTCCAATGTGTCTCCTCGCTTTTGGACGACTACCCTGTTCAGATCCTTTGCCGGACAAGTCCAGATCCTGCTCAGAGTAAGGAAGATTCCACTGAGGTAAAAGATTTGGTTGAGAAGTCCCTCATAAGAATACCTGTTTAAAGGAAAGAAACTGATTCACTGAATGTCAGCTGTTTTAAAATTATCTCACTAGTCCCACAGAAACAAGAAAGGCCACACTGAGTCAGAACAAGGGTCCATTTAACTCACTATTGTGCTTTGCAACAATGGCCACTAGTAGACACCTAAGGAAGACTGAGGTCAGGCTAAGTGTATATAGCATTAACCCTCATACTCTCACAGTATCTGGCTATTTTCAACCAAAGAGATTCTTTGAGTTCTTTCTGGTGGCTGAGGCTACAACAGACCAGCGCAAAAGTTTACTATAGCTGAGCAAAAAAAAAATAAAATACCAGAAAACCCCAACCAGCCCAGAGTTTCTACCTGCTGTAGTTTTGCTTCTGAGACCAGAAAAGCCAAGAGATTTCCTTTGCTCTTTGCGCAGGCCCTAAAGGATGGATGGCTTATTGTGTCATGTCTCCAGCAAGTATAGTTATCTTGCAGCCTTAGAAGAGTTGGTGTTCTCTGTCCCCATCCTGTCCAAACCAGATAATCATAAAAAATTTTACGTCTGCATAGATCTGGCATGCCATCTATCTGTAAAACACCCTGCTGGCCGTCTGGATCACATCTGATTAAAGAACCAGTTGAGCTTTTCCATCTATCTGGTGCTTTGAAATCACAGGGTACAAACAGGCCAATTATAAACAATTAAGTTACCACACGTAGGAAATTACTTTTTCTCAGATGAGCAAAGGTAATTGGTCATATAGCACACTCGCAGACTAGTCCCAATGGCGAAGCAAATTGGTCTAACTTGCATTTTGTGGTAACACATTTTGCTACCTATTTGCAAGGGAGTAAAAGAACAATGATGGTGAGCTACCACAGCTCAAGGTAAGAGTTATCTGTGGTTGAAGACGACACCCACAATTTATCAGTCCACCCTCACGGTGAAACCTTCAGAGTTTGTCAGAGTTATTTCACACCACCTCAGCAAACAACTCACACTTCAGAAACAAAACCAGTTTCATTATAAACAGAAGCAAGGACCTTGCTATTTATTTAAAGACATAGAGAAGAAATGCAGCAGGGAAAAACCAAACAGAATCACTTGCTAATTGTTCTTTCTCCAGATAATTAACCCAGAAGCATACCTGAAACTATGCATTTTCTTTTCAAAGACACAGAAACTGAGCATATAAATACACTTAGTTTTATGTTAAAACAGACTTACAGCCTCCCTTGCTTGCAGTAAATTACCTGGAAAAAAATTTCACAGTTTTGAGGAAAACAACCATAAAACAACTGCACAACACTTGGCTACAAGGTGAGAGCAACCAGATGGGAGCAGGGGGAAACATCCCCATAAATACTGGATTTGCATTATTTTAGGGTTAGTTCTAATCCCAGGAGTATAAATGGGTCACAGCAATAGCTGAGAGAAACCAAGTCTACAAAATTCATCACTCAATAACATCCCGCCTTTGGCACACTTCAATCAGGCTGTGATGAGAGATGGGGAAGAGGCAGAGATGCGCATGTGGTTGCTATGGAGTTAAAGACTTGAAGGAGATACAGGGAATCAGCACAACTGCCTAGAATACAGTTAACTCTTAAAGTGCCTCTCTCTAAACACCTCCCTGGCCAGCCAAATTCATGAATACCCATAGTAAGAGAATCCTTTTAAATACCCAAGAGTTCCCATCAAAAGTCGGAGTCCAAGGACAAAAATCCATCAACAGAGTGTAGATGCTCCACATTAAAAACCAGCTGAGCCTGCCAAACAGCCAGCTGCTACAGAAGCCAAGTAAGGGTTGAGGGATCAGAGGATGGAGGTGGACATGACTGGAGAACCATTCTTTGCAGCATATCGTCTCTGCTAACTGCCCCTGTAGCTCAATACTCTGCCCTGCCAGGCACAAGGGAGGAAAAGTAATTGCTAGAGATCCACACAGAGATTGGTTTACTCCAAGATGACAAACAGGGACATTACCAAAAAAAGTTAAAACATCACCAGTTCAGGTGTCAACCTGAAATGTTTGAAGTGCACTCAAGTCCTAAGAAGCCTAGGCACATCCCTTCCTCAAGAACACACATCTTGAAATTTTTGGACTTTTTCTGTCCCATGGCATCATTCAGCACTATATGAAAAAGCCACCACACTTGCTGGTGTGAGCACATAAGACTCGCATATAGGCAAGGACTGGGATGAGGCTGGCACAGGACACGCTACTTACAGTTTGCTTCCAAGACTAATAAGGAGGAACTTCTTGGAAGACAATCTCCTGAAGAAAAGAATTTAGGGGTAGGAAAAGGGTTCTGGCAAACCAGGCAGATGAGGAAAAAAGAGCCTGAAGCCAGTGCCAGACATGCTGGAGCTGATGACTGAAGTCATAAAGCACGTTTCACAGATAATCCAACCAGCTGCTTCCACATCACAAGAGGCTGCTGCATTTTCAACTCCCTGCAGAGTTTCCTAGTGGGGTGCGTGTGTGTGTGTATATATATGTAGATAATCAGCAAAGTTTCTATTTTCTCCTTCCTACTTAAGGCAGTCTTTCAGCGTGCATCCTCCTACACCGCTATTTTTACCTGCTCCTAATCAGTGTGTTCTCAAACATTGAGAGACTCAGAGAAGAGCAGTTCAACTCCTTCAGTGCACAGCCCACGACACGCTGAGTAACACTTGAATGGCAGCTCTTCTCCCAGCACCCAGGACATCGTGCCCTGTAGAGCACCAGGGAGAGCAGGTGGTCAAGGCATCATCCACAGGATGCTGAGCTTGAACTGAAAGCTCTTTGCGCAGAGATCATTAGCACTATATGGAGTCGAGCAGAGAGGACTGGATCCAAAGTCAGAGCTTTAAACTACTAACATATTAAGTAATATATAATACTGACAATAACCAGAAAAGCTGGGTAAACTTTTTTACTGCATTGTTTTCTCCTCTCCTTTTTTTCCTCCTCTCACCATAAAGCTGTCAGCTTTCACTTTCATTGAATCATGTTTCCTTGCCAGACCCAAACATGCCTGATCTATCATAAGCTCTCAACCTCACAGCAGGCATTGACCTGTGGGCAAAATTCCCAAAGGGCTGGGGTGCCTCAGTCCTTGCAAGGAGTCCCTGAGATCTATGGTAAGAAGGAGGCTGAAAACACCAAGTAGATGGCATCAAATCCTGACGCCAGGTGACAGCTCACTGATCAGCCAGCTGCTGTCTCAGCTCCTGCAAAGGTCTTTATCAGGTAGCCAGTAAAGCTGCTTATTTAAGTGGGGCCATTTTCAAGTGTGTGACCCCACAGAAGTGATGCATTTGTATGGGCTACAGTGACATCCTCTGTACTAGCACAACCCGTGACCACAATTTGCGGGACAGACACTATTGTCCTCAAGGTTCAAAGCATTCACATTCTGGGGGCCTGCCTCCTGCAATGGGGATTTTCAACACATATCATCTTCCAGCCCGAGATAAGGAAGGACTTGATATACATACTTTTTATGGCTGCTGACTAACAAGCATCCTTAAAATTAAAAAAAGCCAAGGGAAAAAAAACACAAACAAACAAACAAACACACACACACACAACAAAACCCTACCAGTGGCAAACCAAACTCCCCAAGGGCTGACAGGCTGGAGACGAGTTTGGGTTATGTAAGGACAACTCAAGGAACTGTGGTTCCTCGGTTATTGCTAAGAGTAATATTCCACAACTTGCCTCAAAAAACAGTCAAATGATCCAGTTTTTGAGGAACCATTTGAAAGGGAACAAATTTCCTGGTTTGGACATCAAGCCTGTCTCCAGGAGATCAGAATAAGGAAGCACAGGCTGAGGAGGTGTGTTCTCTGGCCTGTGTCTCCCTCAGAGTCCTGGCTAGCATTGCAAACAGATTTGTGGCAGAGTCTGGAGCAAGGCATCCCCTAGCCAGACACTTCTCTCATCACTGTCAGCTGCATCAATCTGAGCCCCAGATGCCACAGGCCTTGAGAAAACTTCCCATTGCAGTCTAGGCACATTAAGTGGTGGATACAGAGAAATCAGCACAACAGCAAACAGTTTGGTTTTAAATTTGAGATTAGAGGCCAGTGAGATACTGTGAAGCTTGCCATTCATGGGCTTTCACCATTGTTTTCCCTGGACACAGTTATGTGTTGCATCATGGCATTTTCACTGAAGGTCAGATTTTCATATGTATTTTCCCCAGAAGCCAGAGCCACGAACAACATTTTAACTTGTCTCCAAGTGAATGGCTCAAACAGAAAGAACGGGGAAAGAAAAGGGACAGCACATTGCAGTTATCTTACTGGATCACAAGTCAGCTCTCTGAAGCATGGAAATTCCAACTGTGATCAGGTTCGCGTTACTCCAGGCACCGCTTTTCCAAAGAGCAAGGGATGTCCCCTACCCCAAACCATGTCAGCACTGTTCATAATCACGCCCCTGCATCCTCATGTCTGTCATCCATCAGACCATGCTCCCATCAATTCTCACTAAACTCACCCATCCACCTACAGCCATGGTGCTCGTATCCCTGATCCAAGCTCTAACCGGTGGAAGAAAGGAAGTATTTCCACATTTCCAGAAGCAATGGTAGTGGTAGCATAAGCAACCTGCTAACTTTTGAAGTCTAAATAAAACCAAATCTCCCAACTGACTATTAACGTCTTAAGCTTTTTTTCCTCCTTGCTTCATTTCTCAACTGGCACACAGCAGGCAAAACCCCCTTCGTCTGTCCTCATCCGTTGTGCAGCCTTGCCCTGAAAGCACCTTTAATTCTTTCCTGATTTTCAAGAACGGACAGATCTTCCCATTAAATAGTCCTTAATTCACCTGATTTTGCAAGCCTTTTTCTCTCTTGCAGCAGTACTAAAAAATAAATAATTCCACTGAGGCCAAAAGTACCAAGGGCCAAAGCTCCCCATGATACATTAGTAACAGAGAACCAGCTCCAGTGCCCCAAACCCAACCACACCGAAAATCTTTAAAGACAGCTCCAATAATTTAAGAAACGTTGCCAGCAAAACTAGGTAATGGATGAGCTATGAGCACCACATGTGAGAAACACGGCATCTTGGTCTGCATAGGAGTGCTCTGAGCGTATCTCAGCTTCCTGTCAGCACATACTATTTAAACGTCTGACATTTTAAAAGTTTACCCTATGGATGGATTGTAGGCAGCTCAATATAAACATTCAGCACTTGATACTTGATATTTAAACTTCCTAGCTCAGATTATCAATGTTGACAGATTTATCTATGACTGGAGCTGATTGGATACCCATTTAAAAGTTTCAACATTTTCCCCATTTTTGTAAACATTTATCTTGCAATTTTTAAAATTGCTCAAAATACTTAAAACATTTTTCCAGCACTGAACTACCAAAAAATCAAAACAATTTCCTAAAGCAAAATAAAATTAAATCACAGTACTCCATCATAAAGTCCTTTGATTAAAACTGAAACTTTTCAAGAAATTTTCAATTTTCTCGGAGAACTGATTACTTTGAAAAACACGTCAATAGTAATTTTGAATCACTCTCCTCTCCCATGAGTCTTATGGAGACTCATGGTATTGATTTTATTCTCGTTTTAAAACTAGAACTACATGTGGTTGAAATCTAAGTAAAAATTCTTACCCAATTTAACATTTGCCATAAAACCAGTAAAGAGCAATGTGAAATATTAAAAATAAATTTTAGTAAAACTAATATTTTTCAATGTCACCACCTACATATTCTTTTGAAGCAAAGTCACTTCATATAATATATAAATAAAGCATTTCAATAGTTTTTCATTGTGCCTTCCTCCTTTTTTCTTTCTTATTCCAGCTGCAAAAAGAGAGCACAAGCAATTTTGGGGAAAATACTTTGGCATAAATTTTTAGTATGTAGTTTCCTCACAAAATATTCACGCTCCCTACTACAGTTTACTTGCCTATGAACATCAAAACCAGCAGTCAATAGCACATGCCCAGGCTCAACCCAGACAAATTCATCCTGCTTCGCTTTGCCCAAAATCCAGTTTGCCTTTCTCAGGCAGATCAGAGATCGACACTAGGCTTCTCCCAGGGAAGCTCAAGCTCTCCCAGCACTCTCTTGCCTGAAGCAAAACAAAGAGACAGTAGGCTGTATACTTCAAACTCTCTACAGATTGCACTCAATTAGTATTTATTTAAGTGATAGCAGGGTAACACCACTGAAAGAGGATGCTTAACTTACAGGAGAAAAGCTCACCAGATCAGAAGGAGCATGGGTCACACTACAATCCTGTCACCTTTTCATACTCCTGGCATTCAGGGCTTGCTGCAGCTCTAACACAGATGAAGTGAACCACACAGGGACAGAGCCATCCCCCAGCACCTGATCCAGATCAGACCCCGCTGGCAACACAGGAAGTACGGGCTCGTCCTTCCTCCTCTTCCCAAGCAATTCATGCCTGCAAGCAGTCTACTTTCCCTCTGTCTTCATACCCTTACAGTCTAAGTAGGGAAAACCAGCAAGCAAGAATACCTATATTACTTCACATTCCCAGCACCATGCATATAAATATAAAAAAAAAAAAAACAAGACATCATCTGGAAATTCAGAAAAGATGGGTGATATCTTTGCTGAGACAATCACTGCATAAATGCATTTCATAGCTTAAGACTACAATGAAAGTGCAAGCTAAAGAAAGAAGAGTCAACCTCCATTTATTTTTTTCAGGAAGCAAGGCTTCAGACCAAGCCTTGGGTGGTCACAATTACATCACAGACTCTTGCAGTGATAAGCAAAATCTGTCTTCTAGCAAGTGAAAGCAGGCTGCCAATGTCTGGTGGCAAAACATAAACAACAAGCACCAGAAACAAGCGTGCAAATAAGCAAGACTGAAGTCTAACTTCCCAGAGCAGTTAAAGGAGTCAAGGACGATGTGTTCACTCGGCACATCATCTGCTTAGATCCCTCTATTTATTGTCCAAATAGATTACATACAACTTCTGTGCTTTAAATCCAGTTAAGTTATTTATTACCATCAGTTCTCTCTGACAAACCCTTGCACAGAAGTGGAAGTTCATTTACTACAAAGTTTTGGGTTTTTGAGCTGAAGTGGCTTTCTTCCTCACAGTAGATTATTACGCTCTGCAAAGCCAATGAGACAAATCCAAATATCTGTGTAGTCCCTCTGTGCAGTCCCTGTGGCATATGTTTGTTACCATCAGAGAAACATCTCTGAGGTTTAACAGGGGCATGATCTTCAAGATTTCTCCCATGATAATTTGAAGTGAAGAAAGTTCTCTACTCCAGTTCCTTAGTGGATTTAATGGGAGCTTGGCAACTAGCAAGATTACCACGGAGGAACATTTAGTCATGCTGACCAAAGGCAGCTCACAGGACCATGTTCCTCCTTCAAACATGAAAACTCTTGGGGAAAAAATAGTGGCCCAAAGATTGTGTAACATTGCCTAAAGATAGCATAGCTGACCAAACAGTCCTGCCAGATTACCTATGGACAGCAAGTCCTGATCTGGGCACCATTTTCTGTCTCTACTGGACTCAGACCTCATTGTCACTTGGCCTCCCTACTCCCAAGTGTTTCGCCTCCCTGAACCGCCCAACCACTACTAAGACCCCAGTTTCCTCTCCCTTCCCTTCTCCCATTACACAGAATGGTTAGAGTTGGAAGGGACCTTAGAGATCATCTAGTTCCACCCCCCCTGCCACAGCCAGGGACACGTCCCACTAGACAAGGCTGCTCAAAGCCCCATCCAGCCTGGCCTTGAACACTTCCAGGGAGGAGGAATCCACAACTTCGCTGGGCAACCTGTTCCAGTGTCTCACCACCCTCACAGTAAAGAATTTCTTCCTAATATCTAATCTAATTCTCCCCTCTTTCAGTTTAAAACTGTTACCCCTGGTCCTATCGCTACACTCCCTGACAAAGAGTTCCTCACTGTCTGTCCTGTAGGCCCCCTTTAGGTACTGGAAGGCCGCTATAAGGTCTCCCAGGAGTCTTCTCTTCTCCAGGCTGAACAACCCCAACTCCCTCAGCCTGTCCTCATAGGAGAAGTGCTCCAGCCCTCTGAACATCTTTGTGGCCCTCTTCAGGACCCATTCCAACAGGTTCGTGTCCCTCCTGTGCTGAGGACTACAAAATCGGACACAGTACTCCAGCTGGGGTCTCAGAGAGCGGAGTAGAGGGGCAGAATCGCCTCCCTCAGCCTACATCTCCCCTTGTCTCAGCAGAAGGTAGCAGATAATTGCCAGAGGTCATTAGTATAGGCAGGAAAGAAATAGGCTTTTCCTCTTCCCATTGTATTGTCTTTCTGGGTTAAATACCTAAAGGAGCATGAAGTCAGCCCTAGCCCCCCTGCTGCTTGAAGTAGGACTGTTCAAAGCCAACTGAATCATCAGCAGCCCTCTAAAGCACCTGCCTCCTCTCACCCCTGCAGCGTTCTACCAGCCTCACTCAAATCCCCCAGTGATGCAGGGCACTCTCTCTCCAGCAGCCAGAGAGCCCAGCTGAGAGCATTGATTCTTCCCTAGACACTGCTTTGAGGCTGATCAACTAATCAGGCAGTGGAAGGCCCCAGGGAAGCTAAGAGCCAACCTTTGGAGGCTTGGAGAAAAGCCTGCAATTTCCTCTCACCACTGGCTTCCCAGGCCATGACTACAGACAATAGAGCAGAGACAGAGTATGGGCCTGGATGGACAGGACCTACTGGATGCAACTGCCTACTTCACAGCATAACTCAGTCGGCCTCAGGGGATCCTACTCTTCAAAAATCTACCTCTCTATACTTGCATTGCTGCAGAGACCGCAGCAATAACATTGTATGGATACACAATGGACTCAAAAGAAAAGGCTGAAATGAAGTTCAAACCCCTCTTTGCAAACTGCAGGAGTCCACCTCCTCTCCAGAGACCCATGCCACTTCAATAAACGGAACAGAACAGCATGGCTACACCTCTGCCACCCACAGAAATGCCCAGCACTTGTTACAGGGGCCACCGTTCTGGGTTACAAAGTGATTCAGTCCCTCCATCTTTCAGCAGAGAGGACCCACAAACACTCCCAAGGTGCTTGGAGAAGCAGAGTCTTTTTACACACACACTGCTGTTTATGCCATCCTTGAGAGTGCCCAGCTACATATAGTCACCTCCAAAAGGGTGGGAGGAACATCCCCTGAATTAACTTGCTTTCTATTTCCACCTATCACAGACAAGACAGAGTAAACCACAATCCACAGTGGATTTAGATACTCTCATTTACTTAAGAACCAGTGATTATCCTACTTGATTACCTCACACATTCTCACTTGCTCCCCCTCAGCAGATCATTCACTGGATCTTGACTTCCCTTCCTGCAAGGAGGTCACGGCTTGTCCGAGGAGGGAAGGCAAACTCATGCCTGTTTGTGCTCTGCCGACGCTTACAATGTCTTGGGCATTACCAGCCAAGGTCTCTGGGCATGCCCTAGCATCCATCTCCACACATCTTCCTGATCTCCAAGATCTGGAATGTGGGGACGATCTTCCCTCCAGCCAGGATTTTTACCTCCACCTTTCAAAACCACTTATTTTCAGGAAACCTTCTTTGAACAGCCTCCTCTTCGTTTAAGGCCCCCAGGTCCCTGGTTTTCACAACCTATCCAGTCTACATGCAGAAGTACAATGCATGATCAGCCTGTCTCTTTACTAATTGGAGAATTTAGAACATTGTCATGGTTTAGCATCAGATGGCAACAAAGAACCACAGGGCCGCTCTCTCAATCCCCCCACAGCCATGGGGGAGAATTGGAAGAAAAAGGCAAAACTCGTGGGTTGAGACGAAGGCAGTTGTTAACAGAACAGCAAAGGGAACAGGAAAACAACAACAATAACACTGACAGAGGAATTTACTAGCATGATTACTGTACCACCACACACCAACCAGACCCGGCACGCCCCAGCCTGCTTCAAGTCTTGACTTCCCACCCCCTCCCCCGGCGAGCACCCCGGCTACAGACTGGGCATGGCTCTCATGGGATGGAATACCTGTGTCCCCTGCCAGATCCTGGGGAAAATTAACCCTATCACCAACAGAACCAGGACGTTAAAACGTGCAACTTTTGTGTAGTTAGGGTGATGTCAAAATTTACAGCCAGCCCCAGTTGGAGCTTGCAAGTAGCAGGCTTGTGCTCCAGAGTTCAAAGGAGCTGTTTTGGACATACATCCCCTCCACCCACCCAGAATTAACTGCTACCTGTCAATATTCACAACTGAAGCTATTTTTGCCTGCTACTATTGCCCTTTCCATCAGGTCTCTCTTGCTGATGCAATCTCACTGCTCTCTGCAGACCATTCTGGCCCCTAACTGAAGGGCTTGTCTGGCCCAAGGGAGAGAAAATGCCTGTGCTGGCTGTTGACAGCAAATCTGCCAAGTATGTTGAACTTCAGAGAAGGAAGACCCAGTCCCATGCAAACTTGATTCTCACCAGCTCCCAGGCAAGTTTGGATGTCTCATCCCTACTCCCATCATTTCGTTGCAATTGCAGCAGACAAAGAGGCAGGGGACAGACAAGCACACCCATAGAGGCTGACAAATTCTGCCTAGGACCAGTCCTCAATTCCTCCACAGACTCAACGACTGGAAGACAAGGCCATCTTTCCTAGGTGTTTTCTCTCTAAGGAGCACTCCAAGCAAAGACCCCAAAGGTTAATAAAGGATTGGATTTCACTAAGCAGATTTTCTTCAGTGCCACAGCAAGGAGGAGTTTCAATTGTGTCTGTTTCCATTAATTCTGGCTCTCCTACCCCTTTGTCCAGGATACTTCAGAACAGAGAACAGCCTCTCAACTACCAAGCACTGTCACTTCCACACTCTTCTTCTACCATGAGCAATTTACCAGTGCCCAGGAGTCCCTTTGCACCACAGACTGCTTTCAAATACATTAATATAAACAAGGATAACTGCATCTACATCAGCAGGATCACTGCAGAGCAAAGCTGGTGACCAAGACCGCAGAGGATGGTGTTCAGCACACTGAGACCAGTACATTGCTCAGATGTGTCCGAGAGGTCAATATCTTATGGAAGAGCTGACAGAGGGGAAAATGCATCTTGGTTAAGAATGCCAAAGGTCATGCAAATTGTGGATTTGGAAGCTGGGTACTTGGGCTCTTGAAGATATATGGAGAGAAACCTTCTGGAATACTTTTACTCTAAAACATCTTTCTCTCACAAGAGTCTCATTTTTCTCTCTCTGCTAAGCCTGATGCTTCCACCACAATTAGATGCATCTTCTCCATATCTGAGGAAGCTCCTGTTCTATGAGCAAGCTAATGTACATTCTTGTCTAGAATAGAAACAGCCTTGAATTCACAAGCCTTCCTTGGAGACTGTGTCCTTGAATTGGACTAGAAAAGCCCTAGGAAGCACCACAGACTTCTAACATTCTTAGGTGTTACAGTTTGACAATGTTCGCCTTCACCCTGCTGTCAAGAGCTACCTGCAGTACATGAGTCAACAATTAGTCACCCTGATATGTTGTACTGTGCTCCTGATCAGCTAACAAACGATGAAAAGTGAGCTCAGACTGGTGCCATTCAGACTCCTGCTTGATTGGGCCTTTTATTAATGTCTTCCAAAAGTTCCTCTTTAAAGCCAAAGTGCAAACCCACAGATGATAGCAAGCACAGAGCAAACCTCTCTGGTACAGAAGATAAAAGAAATAATTAAATGGTCCAAGAATTAACTACTTCAGGAACAAAATATGAATGCAGCTGCATCCGCCTTAATGCAAAAATTCTTTTCTAGACTTTGCTGTTAGATTACTGCTTCTTCCTCACCCATGGATGAACAGGGGGAAACTTGTCAGCAGGATTTTAGAAGCAAGACTGGACTAATGCCTTCTTTTCCAGTAGATTACCTACAAATAAAGGGTTGTCTGAAAAAGAACATGGAGACTAATGTCCCTTTTAACAAGGTTAAGGTGGTGTATTTATTCATTTTAGCATTACTACCACTTAACACATTTTTATCACAGTTCAATGCTAGATGCTATTTTAAGACTAGTTCTTCAGTTTGCACAAACATAGCTCTGCTGAAAGACTCAAGTGTGTTCTCTAGAAGCCAAAGAGTAGGAGCAGCATTATCAAATATGAGATGAAAGAAAATGGCTAATAAAGGAAAAAGTTTTAACGATCTTCCTGGGATTCGTATGTAACCCCAAACTTATTTTGCCCTTGTTCCCATTGCTTTTGCCTGATCTTCTTCAGAACTACTCTCTTGACTTCACTAGCTCCAAGAGCTGCACACAAAGTCCAACCTCATCCCATGGTGGAGCCTGCAATAAGTGATGCAATTGACTGTCTTCAGATGAAGTCCAGAGCTCCCTTGCCCATCAGTTCTCTGCAATCCATATCCTTTGGCTCCTAAACAAAGATTCAGACATTTGGCTCCTAAAGTTAAGAATGCTGGTCATCCTAATCCAGGTGACTTTGGACATGTCCAAGTTGTTTATTGCAAACTGTTGGATCATCTTAAAGATTTCTACTCTAAGACATGCAGCTGGGAGTTTATCCTCAAGATCTGTATTCCATAAAGCCCAGAATGCTAATAGGACTTTACCCTTCTTTCAACTTGAATCCCCTTCTCCGAGCAATAGCCGAAACATTGGTGAGTTATCAACACCTTTCTAGCTACGAATACAAAGCACAGCACTATGAAGACTGCTATAGGGAAGTAAACTCCATCCCAGCCAGACCCAATACAGCATCTCCAGATGCAGACTCATGAATTAGATATTTCAAAGTGCACCAGGATACACCCAAATATCCAGAAAGACTTCATTTGGATAGACAGCTTCAGTTTGAAAATTAAATAAAATAGGAAAGATGCTGGCAAGAGGGGAAAACACACTGGTTACCATTAATTAACAATTATGCCTTGCAAGCTTTCTCCAGTTGCTTGGCAACCAAGAAAGTCACACGAGAGCAAGGGGTAATTGGACAAGTGGCTTAACTAGATGCTTCCAGAGCAGCAGTTTTAGGTGATAAGGGAAATCTTCGGTGTATTCCCACCTCTTCACTATCCTGTACTGGTATTATCGGCCCCAAATAAAGTCCAGGGAGACTTCAGACAACTTCTACTCCATTCAAAGGGAATAGTGGAAAAACAATTGCTAAACTGTAGAGAGACCTTTACCTTCATATCACTTTTTCTCTTCATTTGCTATGCCCATATTAGAAAATAGTAGAGGCCAGGGCCCATTTGCAGAGATCACTTGGCACATTAGGGCACATCTGGCTAAAATTCCTTCCTCCCCAAGACAAGGTGCCAAAAGGAAACATCCTTGGGCTACCCTGTCCCCTAAACCAGGCCTGAGTTTGTCTGAAAGTATTCATTGGCATGGGACACAACTACGCTTGGGGGAAACCAACACCAAAACCATCACACTCCACACCAGGCTAAGCGTGATCCAGTCAACATCAACACCCAGGAGCTCCCTGGGCACCACGTGGAATAGAATAGGTAAGGAGCATCCCTCCTGAGGTGGGCACTGGGGCCCAACTGGCAGAATTTGCCATCACTCACGGGGCCACAGCCACAAATCGAACTGAGCAGAGTCGCTGACTGGAAGCCAAACCTCTGGCAGATCAGCGTCTGTCCTGTCTGAGGAAAATATGGTTCACAGAAATTAAAAGTGCTCTGCCCAGCTTTCTTTGACCATAGCCACCAAGGGATGGATGAAGTGGACAAATATGCCCGTTGGCAGTAGGGAAGGTAGCAGTAAGACAAGGGTGTTTTGCTAAACAAGCAGTGGTCTCGGTCAGCCCTGCACCTGGCTTTCCCACACACCTTTTCCTTTAACTGCAGTCTTTCCACTACAAGGAATCTGTCTTTGCAAAAAGATGTGGCTCTGGCAGAAAGAAATAATCTTTGACGCGTTTCCTCGGGGTACTTTGATAATGAGAAGAGTTGAGTTAAACAGTGGCAACACCTGACTGTCCTTCCTGCTTTCATTTTGTCCCTTTAATTAACAAAAAAAAAACCTCTTTGAAAAACTGTCAAGAAAAGCAAAACAATGCCCACATATCACCCTTTGGATAAAAACAATTTTGAAATCTGACACTTATGTAGTTCTGTAGGCACAGTGGATATTAATAATTCAAGAAAATATTATAGTCATTACTATATTTTGCAATATCACAACAGTGCGTTTTAGCAGAACTCCTCTCCAAATCTCATTGCAACAGCCATTAATAAATAAAATGCAATTCACTGTATTAAATGTGTTGTTTAAAGGCTAAATATTTCATCAGAACTAATTCATTTTAAATAATCAGAGTAGGACTCTCCTCCTAGCACCAGGACAAATCTCCAGCTCCATACAGTTCCTACATTTAGAAATTAAATTATGTTTCAAAAAGCAAACCATAAATTGAATTCAACTGGAACATCTATGCAGCAGCTCTTAAACTACAACCTCCTGCAGACTGATGGGATCACAACCAAAGAGGCCACAAGTCTCACAACTTCGTGGTTCTGTTTATGCAACCCCGGAAAATTAAGATTGGAAAAATACAATAGAATGGTTCACATTTATTGCCTGCCTTGAACAGTGGCCAACGCCTGATTCTCTGCAGGAAGGAGAAAAAAAACATCTTAGTGCAAGCCTCAGCTGTCCATAGCTCTAGATAACAGTGCTTATCCAGTGCTTTTCATCAGACAGTCTCAAAGGGCTTCGCAAAGGAGGTCAGGTTCCTCTAACAGGTGGGGAAACTGAGGCACAGAGAGAAACCGCTTGTCAGTGGTTAATGTAAAGGCTAAAAGATGAGCTTGTATATATTTCTGCATCGCACACAAGTAACGCACACTTGAGCTCTACCCCATTGCCTCCAAAGGTACCCATGACTCCATTTCAGTTGCAACTTAACTTTGGGGTAAAAAGGAACACCACTACCCTCCCCCCCCCCAACAAAAAAA
>VYZM01006167.1:146226-156505 GCA_013398915.1 Dromas ardeola
AAAAAAAAAAAAAAAACCAAACAGCCCTTTAAGCAAAATGAAAACATTTGCCAAAATATTTTCTTGGATCCCAGAAACAGGACCAAGTGATCTAGATCTGAAGTGCAACTCCCCCTCCACTCTCAAACACAACAACCTACCAACCTAGCCAGCCATAAACTAGTGAGTTTCTAACCAGGACGATGAAGAGGGAGTTTGATTTTAGCTTTTGTCAGCTGCTATTATTAGGAAAAATGTTACCAAACCCATATTTAAAAACAAAAAAACGACAAACCACCACACGCATACACTTTACGGTTTGAACTTTTCAGTTTAAAAACTTCTTCCACAAAAAAAAGAAAAAAAAAAGAATACACTCTCCAAAGTAACTGTTACTTTCTGGCCACCTCCAGAACAGCATGTAAGCGTCCACCCTGCTGACTGACAATCTGACATCAGCAAGGTAATTCCTGTAATTAAAACAAAGCAACTTACTAGTGGGGCCTGTATCAGACGCTATGATCTCTATTTTTATCCATGGAGCTCACTTGCTTTCCTCCAACAAGAGCACATAAACACTGCGACATTCTTTCCCCTAACTTTATACCAAGACAGAGCATAGCGCAGAAAATCAGAGGGAGTAGTATTTTTAAGTGTGATTTTTTATGGTAAAATAGCAACTTAATAAGGCCAGCGTATTTTCTATCTCCTAAATTTTGCTGAATTTGCTTTTATAAGTATATAATTATAAATGTTTTGTTTTAACCTTTTAAAATAAAAATCTCAGCTTTTCTATACAAAAAAATCCTTTAAATAATTCCTTAAAAGTTAGGGAGATGTGGGTTTTTGTTTGGTTGTTTGTGCGTGCTGTGGTCTTTTTTAAATTCAGAATAAGAGTCTGTGCTTAGTCTGAGACAGAATCTGGGTAGACCTGTCAGGGAGGAGACGGGGGGTGAGGGATTAAATCCAAATTATTTCCCTTTTGTCAACCACCCCACACACACTCGAGAACACCAAGCTGAGCAGGAAGTTAGTTGCAGAGCTCTGTGTACTACGCATGCTGGATTCCAGATATATCCTAGATATGCCAGATACAATTCAATGCCAGATACAGCTGTGCTCCTGAGCAATGTCAGATATGTGACATTGGGAATAGATGGACTTTCGGTCTCATCCAGCACATCTGATCTTATGTTCCTGGGCACATGTCCAAAACCCATTAAACTCAATAGAAATGCAAAGAATTCACTGGCTTTGGATCAGATCTTGTACAGCAACGAACAGGAACAGCTAGAGATATTTAACCTGTCAAGGATAAAAGTTAATGGGAACTTGCACTAATAAATACACCACCTTTACTGCACTGTCTATTTGTGCTTTAAGTCATTCAGCCTCAAGAGCTGAGGAGCTCCTGACCCAAAGCCCAGATGATTTCTCTAGGCTTCCTCCAAGACTCTATAAAGCACTGGCTGCAAACATCAAAGGAGCCAGCAGGACTTGGGCTAGTGGGGAACCTAAACCCAGGACCACTGAAAGATCGGCATAGCAAGGCTAGAGAAAATGGGAACTTGGAAAAGTGATTCAGAGCTCAGGCAATGAGCAAGCAAATATGCCACATCACAAGCCAGGATGGTCTCCACCAAGTCAGTAAAGAAGCCTCATTTTTGTTTGACATGCTGTTTGGATGCTGCTTGATGGAACTTTGCAATTGAAGCCCTCATCATCGTTAACAGCTACTTCTAAAGGACTGTATTCCTGGATTGTCTAGCCCCTTCAAGAGACAACCCTCTGCTTCACCATGCAACTCAATGGCTTGTGACACTCGGTAATTTATCACAGCATTAATGCTTTTCCGGTTGCTCTCTGTTACAAAACACAGGTTGAAGCACAGCCATGCAGATGGAAGAGGCTTTCAAATTCCATCCTGTCCAAGCCCACCAGCAGCCAGAGAAGGGGAAGGCACGTGGGTCTAATTCTCATCTTACTGGCACTCCATCAGTGTATCAACACTGACTTTGAAGGTGTTATTGTTGTCCTACTCCAGCATCAGGAAGATGAAAAATAAGCCCTTGAAATAAAACATGCTGCTCTGACAGAAGCCATTGCTTCATCAAGCTTGGGTCCTTATCAAGGCAAGCTTTTTTCACAATACCAAGAATTTAAACCAAGCACAGCAGTTTCATTAAAGAGAGAGCAAAAGAGAGACCAGAAGATTCCAGTGACAAGTCACTCCAAGCAGAAGCGCGAGGATCCAGAACAGCATTTCCAGTCTGGCAAAGGGATCACTCACAACACTTGGGCTGTCTGGCCAAGTCTGTGTACTATTTATCTACCCAGCCAAAAATAAAAAATAAAAAAAATTCCTCACAGCAGCTGTTTCTTCAGCAAGAGCAGAACAGTCTGCAATCCCCGCTCAAGGCTACAGCATAGCACAATTTTTAAGTCTGTTTTGCTAGTTTATTACAAACTGTTCCTTCCCTCCAACTTCCATTCAGAAAGGTGGTTGTGACCTCTCAAAGCAACGCACCCTCATAAGCAGTGAAGATATTTAGCAAAGCAGTGAACTGAGAGCACAGAGTCGCCTGAAACACTTTGAGAGATACTGTGTGCACTAGCAATGGACACCCGCCTTTTCCCAGAACCAGCACACTAGCATTTAGGATACATTTTCACACTGAAGTGTCCAAATCATTGGTAGCCAGTGAATACCAATGTCTGTGTTGCTAATGCTGGCAACACAGGCACACGCTAGTGCACTCCAGCAGATTTGCACCTCAACGTCCAAGTTTCCCATTAATGCAAGGCAGGCAGAAAAACAGTTGCCCACACTGTGGCAATACCTCAGTCTTCGTCCCTCAAATTGCAGGCTTAGTCATGTTCCCCACAACCAGGCAACTCATTTCCACTGTCCCAAGCTCAGGATAATGGAAAAGAAAACCCAAGAAGAATGAAAAAAAAAAAAATATCAAGGGCACAAAGCCAAGGAGATACCTAAAGACCCACACTGGCAAAACTAAGGCTGCACACAGAAATATTCACATTAGGGTCCTGTTCGCACTAGTATAAATCAAGTTCTGTTGGAGCAACACCAGCATAAATTTGCCATAAACCAGAGTGGATTTTGGACCAGGAACATCAGCTGAAGAGTATCCCTTGAAAGGATAATATGTATTTACTGACATCCTTCCTCTCCCTTCAGTTAATGGCGGGACAGACCATTTAAGCAGTGGTCTAAAGCTTTAGCTTGCAGGGCAGTAATTTATGCACCCTGGCAGGTGAGAATGACCCATTCAACTCTATCGACCTAAATAAGTAGGAGAAAAGCCTCCTGACAGCATTTCTCTGCCCAGTCGTTGTCTGAGACAACTCCAAATATCATTCAGCCATGGCACGTCTAACCTGAATTGACCGTGTCCCAGCCACTTGCACAGTGACTCCAAATAATGGCTTTCCTCCTTTCTCTCCCAGGGGCGTTTAGACTTAGCCGTAAAGCAGCACAGGATCAAAATACTGCTTAAGTTCCCAGTAGTTGTCCGTGTCTTGCTCAGTTTTTTTTCTTTTGGTGCTAATTCTTTCCATTATGTTCTGTCTCTGCCCTGAGCAGGAGCTGCCATAGCAGAAGGATGCACAAGGAAAACGCATCAGTTCAAGTCAAGCACAAGCCTGCCTCTGGAGGGAGAGCATTTAAATAAAGAATGAACCTGAAATAGCTACCAGCTTCCCTGTAGCCAGCACTGTCAGCAGGAGTTCACCACAGGGGACTATCACACATGAGCAAAACATCTTCTGGCCCCACATTCAGGAGGGCGAAAGCGAGCAAAAACTGACCAGCATGCCACCCCAGACACTAGCACAGGCCAGTGGCAAAAAGACAGAAACAACAGAAAAGGCCACATCTTCCCCATCCCAACTGCCTGTAGGAACAGGCTGGTAGGGAATGTCCAGGCTGCCTCCTCTTCAGGGAATTCAAATTCCATGTATGCAGGTACAAACAAACAGCAAGGTTATACCACCTGTATCATATACAGCATCCTTTAAAGACCAAGATTGGTGCAAGGTGCTGTACGTACACCTGGGGGAAAAAAAAGCCTTTCTTGTTCCCAAATGTTTACGATTAAGCACAGTTTTCTGCTTATCTCTCAAAACCCTACAACTCCACAGGAATTTTCTGAAAAAAATGCTTTTAGCTCAGGACAGAACAGGTTGCAAGAACAGACCCCAGCTAATTGCCAGTTCGTTTCCACCTTACTACCATTCCCTCCCATCTCCTCATCAGTTAGATCTGCATATGAGACCAGAGTAGAACTGAACCCAGGGAGGACACATACTGTATGAGAGCTCCAAATGCAGCACACTAAGAACCACGTTCAACGTATGGAACTTGGTGTATAACTGAGGGATGCCAAGATCCAACCATGCCAGGCACACAAGAAAACCTTCACTCCTGACTCATACCAGCGGCTGTATAAGTCACTGCCACCGTCCAAAGGCAATAGCAAGAGAAGGAGAATGAAGGGACCTGCAATTCCATATAAAGGGATCAGAGCACATGAGCAACAGCAGGAAGGTGTAGAGAGGGAATGGAGGAAAAGCAGGCAGAATCAGACTACAGCACCAGATCATTTCTGGTTACATGGTACTTACATTTTATCTAGTTAAACTGTTGTATACCCAGTTCTAGAGTTATCAGGTCACATATCCTTACACACATGTAAACATAGGCATAGTATCTTCTACGTTTCTAAACCACTTTTTTTTAAAATAAGCACACAGTGATTGAAAAGAGACTTTAAAAGATGTAAAAAAACCAGGAAGCTCCACTCTGTCCCTTCCCATCCTCCTCTCTGGTGCTCACACGCAGCTCATTTTGATAAACACAGGCATAGCAAGTTTTGTACTGATAAACCTGTTAGCTACCAAGGGCAATAAACGTTACAGACAACTCTCATAGGTAACAATGCACAGTGTTAGACAAGGTGTTTCCCATGAGCTGTGAAACAGAAGCAGCAGCACCGCATGCTTTCGCACACATCTCAACTCACTCCTCACATTCCATGGATCATCTCTTGCCTCTCGCCTTTGTCTCCCCTAGGAGAAGCACATGAAGAAATCTCTGCAGCTCATTCAGGCCCCAGTCTGAGAACAGCCTCCAGTAGTTAGTGACTTTCATGACTGTTAACCTTTGTCTTTGGGGAAGAAGATAAGAATCTCCCATTTTACAACAGAGGTAGCATTCTCAAATGATCCAATATTTTATTTTACCATTTAACATTTGACCTCATTCTTCCATGCTGGAGTTAGACCTGCCTCTCTACCCTTTCTGTGAGTTTCCACTAAGACACCTTCTCCCCAATCCAGTTTATTGCCTGTTTCCAGTAGCACTACAGGAAGCACAAATTTAAAAAATTAAATAAATAAATTAAAGCACACAGAAAGCTAAGACCCTCCAGAACAAAACCTCAGAGCAACTCAAAAAGGCAGGCTTTGTTACCTGTAGCATGGTGAGGTAGGAAAAAGTAATGAAGATAATCTTAAATTAATTAAAAGCAAGGGAGGGTAGAATTGAGCCTGCAACAAAGAGATGCAGTACAAGCAAACTGAGAATGCTACGCTGCCAGAAATGTTGCCTTTTGATTAAAGGAACAGAGTTCCCAGGCAGGCTGGGAAAAAACAACCACGAACAATATTAATTAAGTAAATTAAAGCCTTCTCAGTGCTGATGCTGTAGCTGTGTTTTACGTTGCCTTCAAAAAGAAAGAGTTTCAGCTTTGGACAAAATAGACCATGTTGTCTGTGAGTGAGCGTGGAAGGCATACATTTGGAATCTGTTGACCAATTTGAACCAAATTCAACAGGGAAAAAAGGTCACAGAGATACGAAGTTCCTCTAAATTCAGCTGAGTGAAGAAGCAGGTCCTAAAATAATATTTGGCCTGAACCATAAGCCAGCCAGTGCCTGCTCTCATAACTGCCAGGCCTTTGGCTGATCAATGTATTGACCACAGCCGGCCCTCCAGCACACCTGGAATGCTCAGCCAAGTACACCATGTGCCACTACTTACTCCTCCAAATGGGCAGCAGAATGAGGGATTGTGACTGAGATGAAAGAAAACACTGAGAGACAGAAGAGTCCTGAAAAGCCAAGAAGTTAAGTGATAAGTCATGGCTAACTTCTGTTGCTTAACAAAATGATCAGGCATTTTACTCATTTTCTGATCCCTCGGAGAGCAGACAGCTCTCAGAGCCCAGATAACTTAAATGTTCAGTGCAGCTACTGAGGCAGAGCCTCAAAAACACTCAGCAGAAATCATAATCTGCTGGATCCCCCGGCCAGATCTTCCTCTTCCATATCCCACACTTTTCTGAAAGCCCTTCTGTTTAAGGCTCAGCTACCCAGAAAAGTCTGGCCAATGAAAGCTGAACTTTATATCTATTATATCTCTGTAACACCTGATACGGACACTGTGACTGCATGGGGCTTTTTCCTGGTGTTGCTGCAATAGTTGCCAAAGTACACTTGGATAAAGATCCTCTCTCTTCTAAAGTAACTGTTCTCTCAAGTAGCATGGCTATCATTGGTTTGCAATCTCACCATCTCATAGGCAAGCCTTTTTTCAAGTTAGATGGCAAATGCGGATTTCAGAAACCTCCTGCCTGACAGGCAGGTCTGCCTCTCCCACCCACATGCAAGGCTTCCCATGCACGAGGTCACCATGCTCCTTTACATGCAGGCTCACCAGTCTAGTGTCTTGCACCAGGATTTTGATACCCAAACAGAAGCAAAACCCTGTCCCACCACAAACAGAGTTCATGCCAGTTCAGACAGTAGAAGTCCAGGAGTCCAGCCCCCAGACACCCTTCTGCAACCCCATCCACACTCCCCCTATAGCCTCAAACGCTACCAACATTTTGCTGATTGGGAGCAAAGCTATAAAAACACTGTGGGTAGCAGAACAGGGACATTACCCTTCACATGCTGCCCCAGCCCTCCACCTTGCAGTAGACCGACGCAGTGAGACCCAGCTTAGGCCCCATTCAAGAAGGCAGGAGGAAGATTTAATTGCCCTGGCTCACTCAAGAGTCCTTCGCCTGCACCTGGCGTGGCACAGGGGCATTTCCCTTTGGGTTGTGAAGTGTGACACAAAGGGCAGGGAAGCCCCCTTAACGATTCCAAAAGCTAACAAGACCCTTGAACATTGCATCCTACTACATTATCCCATGAACAAGATTGCACAAACAGGCACACAGACCAACATGTGCCCTGCTATGACTACCATCCTAAATTATTCCAATCCACTACAAACAAGCCACATAACTCAGAGCCAGCTTCCAGCCCCCTCAGCAGACAGATGTGATCCCTCTCCTGTCTCTGTATTTCCAATGGGAACCCAAATTCATGGCTCCCACAGTGTCACCACGTCAATTCTCATCTAGCTCAAAAGGAGCTGCTATTTGTAATAACTCAATCTGGGAAGCCGTGCTGGTAAGGGGATTAGAACTGCAGACAAAGACGCTCTTAAATCACTTTCAACCAGAACTTTGCAGTGCTTGAACTTGATCAATCTGTTAATGATTTTAGTGGAGCATGTTCCACTTTTCTATTAATTAGAGTCCTGTTCTTCCCCCTCTTAGCTCCTCTTCTCACCTATTTTTCCTTTTTTTCATGCAATCTCTTTTAAAAAGAAAATACACCCAGCGTCTGAGCTGTGGCAGAGGAAGTAAAGTAAGTCCTTTGTCACTAAGGAGCCATATCAATAAGGGACAGGAATCAGAAAACTGCCACCTTTAGTTCTGATGAGCAGCACAACTCAGAGCAGATCCCTCCTCTCACACATGCCTCACTTTCCCAAAAAAAGAAAAAAAAAAAACACCCAGAAAAAAACCCCAAACTAGTAAGACTGATACTACTGACCTTCCTCTTAGTGGCCTTTGAAATACACCGCTGAAACAGGCAGCATAAGAGTTTTGTAAATACAGTTATGTCTATCACCCTGTAAGCACAAAATTGGCAGGATTTGGTGGTAAAGGACAGGAAGCCTAAAACAGAAAAACGCCCACAAATACACAGCCATCCATACCCCTACCTTGGGCAGAAAGAATTCCCCCCCCCGTCTTCTGAGAGAGACAAGGACCGCAGACAGGCTGCTCTGTTCGCCTGCACCTGATGGTATTGATCACAGCTGGGGGGGATTTTCCAATCAGACACAAACGGCAGGGAAAGGCTAACAACCAATTAGAGCTCCCACTCCTTCCTCCCGGCACCCATGAGAGCCTAAAGCGCTTTTGGCAAGAGCTAAATAATCATGTTTTATACATTCCCTTCCACCCAACAACTTTTGCAAATATCTATCCATTTTAAGCCTCAGCAACAGCCCTGCATGTGCGCAAACTCTTCCTTGCAGATAGGGAAGCCAAGGCATGGGGCAATGCACACCCCCATTAGGCACAATGGCAAGTCCAAAAATCACAAAGTCTGCCTGCACAGCCTGCTCTCCTCTGGTACCCTAAGGAAGCACATCTGAACACATGCTTTTTTCTCTGCCTTGGAAGTCAGCAGAAGCTCTGTGCTCACTGGAGTCCTCTACCAAATCTTCACAAGGGACTCAACGCATTTCTGGAGCTTATCAGCAGCATCACTGTCCACTGAAAATGTACCAGCAGTACCCATATGTTATGGACTGCCACAGTGGCTGAAGCAGTGTCAAAGCAGTTGCTTTTAGGATCCGGAGGCCTTTAGCCCATCATTGACCTAAGTGATCTGCTGTGGCTCCATCCTAGTTTTTCCAAGTCCCAAACATCCATTTTAGTCCCAAGCACACCAGTAAGTGCAACCACTCATCCCTGGAAGAAATGTTATTTTGTCCCACTGTGCAGTGGCTGGGATGAATTCCAGTCCCTTCTGTCCCCCCACACTCACAAGAAAGAGAAGGAGAGAGGAAGAGAAACACTAAGACTTGTGCAACATCCTCAAGTTGGTCAAAATATTGTGGAGTCCTAAGTGGCAGGGACCTGTCAGGACAAACGCACCCTCTGCAGACCAGGCATCAGGGAGGAGGCAGCGAAGCACAACTCCCTTGCCCTCACCTACCAGTTATAACTGGTGTAGGAGAGGGAGAAGTTCTACCAACAGCTATCCTTGGGGGCTAGTCCCAGAGACCAAGCAGGGCATGGCCGTTGAGGAGGTGGAGAGCACAGTCAGGAGCAGCCAAGATTCAGATTGCTGCTTCCTGGCACTGTAAAGGTTAATAACATCCCTTCTCCCCACCCAGCAGCACTGCTGGCAGTTGCTAGGGGGATGCTGGTGGTTTCACAGGCACAAGACTTAGGCAGGAGGGGGTCAGAGCAGATGAGAGAGCCCGGCACTGGGGCTCCCATCTTCAGAAAAAAAGCCTGGCAGCAATTAGAGACAACACAAAAGGGAGAAAGTATCACCGGTGAGGCGGGTGAGATGCTTTACCACGGCCGAGTGCATGCTAAGACTATTTTCCTCTCTCGCAGAGGGAACCCCAGACAGCAGGAGTTTCACAGAGTCAATGACTCCAAGCGGGTTTTCATATCAATATTTCAGCAGCGTCTGTCTTTCCAGCTGCGTTTCCCGGGCCCAGCTCCCCTCCCCACCCGTTGCAGCATTTTCCTTCCTTTAGCAAATGCCCACGCTCCCTCTAGCGCCCAGCTCTGCTTTTCACACACCAGCAACCCCGCACCCTTTCCTACAGCTTGCACCCCAGGGTGTCCAAATCACGCTGGAGCTAATTAAAAGTGATGCTATTTTGGGCACAGAGGCCCTGTAGTGCTCTGCAGATCTGCCTGGCTAGTGTTTGTGTCGCATACCTGAATACGAAGGGGAGAACACAGCATGAGAGCCCCAGTTTCAGGGACCCTGCTTGAAGAAGAGAACTTCACCACCCATTTCAGTGGGAGAGCAATTGGGTCTCCTTCAGGACTGAGAGGGAGGTGGAAAAAAAAAAAAAAAAAAAAGAGAGGTTTGCTTATTCGGCATCAGTCTTTTCTGATTTTTATCGTATGCTGGGACTCTGCTGACCACAAGGGCTGGGAATTGACCCTAAAATGTCACGGAATCACGGAATCTTCAGAGTTGGAAGGGACCTCTAGAGATCATCTAGTCCAATTCCACTGGTAAAGCAGGATTGCCTAGAGCACATTACTCAGGACTGCATCCAGACAGGTCTTGAAAATCTCCAGAGGTGGGGGCTCCACACCCTCCCTGGGCAGCCTGTTCCAGTGCTCTGCCACCCTCACCGTAAAGACGTTTTTCCGTGTATTTGAACGGAACTTCCTAT
>VYZM01006168.1:9205-89315 GCA_013398915.1 Dromas ardeola
ACTCCAAATCTCTTCCTACCTCAGAGTCTTCAGCTTTCATGGGAGAGCTAAACCACTCATGCGTTGCTGAGCTCAGAGTTGTCCACTCGGGTGTTTGGTGCCAGAACCCAATACTGAACTGGCTGCCAACGTCCATGTGATCCTCACAGTTGCCACAGACAGTGGAGTTCATCATAGTCCCTCAGAAACCTCCCTGTTTCTAATCCTCAGGTATAATCCTTGATTGGAAAAAAAAAAACCAACAAAACTTTAATATCTAACTGTGGTCAAAATAAAAAGAAGCAAAAGTAGGACCATCATAGCACTATCTCAGAGCGACCGTGTTCTGCTACATGCGTCATCAGCCTGTTTTCCTTCTCTTTCCCTGAGCAGCCAAGTCCTGCCCTCTGTAGCCAACTTCTTCCAGGGATGACAATGGAGACCACCTTTTTCTGCCGTGGTGAGGTCCTCCGAGAGACTTCCATCAGGGCTACAGAATCAAGTCATTCAAGGTAACAGGTTTCATGCGGGCTGATTGTGAACTGTCAATCTACAGCTGTAAATCTCTTCTTAGCACCCTTATTCAGTCTGTCACAGCACGTTATTTCCTCTTTTCTCTAGAACCCCTGTGCACAGAGGACTCTAGTTTCAAACGGTTCCCTCCTGCTTGGATGCAGTTTCTGATCCACTGTGGCCACATCAGAGGAGTCCTTCTCAAATCCATCTATTCTCTCTTGTCTCCAAGAAAATATGTATTTGTACTTGTATAGAAAGATAAAGAAGATGATCTTTGAGGACTAACAATCTCCCTCTCCCCTACTATTACAATATAATTAAAGTTCTGTAGTAATTCCATTTGAAAGGAGGAAAACTGTATACGAACCATTATTTCACCAGTCTAGTGGCACCTCCATTTGAGAAGACTTCAGTTGCAAAGGTCAAAAAAAGATAAATACAATATTGCATGTAACCAACAGACTGTCATCTCATGGCTGTTCCACAGAGCGTGTTCACCATTAAACACTGGAGTTATGAATTTAATTAAATACAAACAAAAAGTTGAATATGAATGACTTTATTTTAGAACATAAGTTCTAATTTAATATAGTATATAACTGTGACTTAAATTCCTAGGAACTATATTATCAGGTTTTACCAAAGATACAGTTTTGTCCTTTGCTTCATAGAATCATAGAATGTGTTGAGTTGGAAGGGACCTTTCAAGGTCACCTAGTCCAACCCCCCTGCAGTAAGCAGGGACACCTTCAACTAGATCAGGTTGCTCAGAGCCTCATCAAGCCTGGCCTTGAATGTCTCCAGGGATGGGGCCTCCACCACCTCTCTGGGCAACCTGTTCCAGTGTTTCACCACCCTTCTTGTAAAGAACTTCTTCCTAATGTCTAATCTACTTAGTCGCGGAAGATAAAAATAATGTAACCATTAAGTAGAAATATTTATTCTGGGTACAAAACATTGTTCTGTTTGAAGACGACCTGATGTTGAATGAATTATCAGTAGCTAGTGATTGTGGTAGTGTTACATTGTAAGTTTCTGGGGTAATTTAAAATAATTCAGAAAACATTAAACCCATGTACTCTCCACTGTTCTGCTTTGAAACATTACATGTTATATGTTTATTTAATGTATTTCATGTTCAAAAAGAGGAGCTTCTAAACTAAATTAAAAAGAAAACATTTTCTCAAGGTAAGATTATTCTGTAAAATCCTCACTTTCCTTCCTGAGAGCCCACAGTTTTAGCAAGAACTTACAGAAAGACTAGTGTTGTACACCACCTTCTTTACAACATGAACAAGAAGTACTTAAACCAAGTTGCCATTATACGCAGAGAACAGCTATACAAATTGATTTCTTTGGGGTCTTATTGCTGGAGAAGAGTTAAATAGTTAGAGATTTAATTGCTGCACAGACAGAAAAAAGGCCCTGTATTATGCTATCAGTGGCAGGTGCGCCCCTTTATTATAATTTGTGCCACTGGGTTTTAAAAAATTCACATCTGTAGTGTTAGCATAATCTGAACATTTCTGCAACCATGTTTATTCATAAACTTCTACCTGGCTGTAGAGTTGCTAAAAGGAATGAAAGCGTTCTCATTTCCACCATTCTCACACCAGTGTATCTTCAATGAATTCAAGTTTTAGGTAATTTTATACCAGACAGATTGAGAGGAGGATCAATTAAATGACTGAAAAATGGAACCTTATTTCCCAAGGGACAAAGAATCATCCCATCAATTAGTTTAAAAGTTCACTGAAGACATCTCATCTTAATGTATACAAAGAAAATTACTGTTTCATACAAATAATTATTCTGCTTAATGTTATGTAATCAAAATTGGCACTGCAACTATTACATTTATGGCAACTGAGTTCTAGGTTTTTCTTAAGATCCTTAGATACACATTCACATGCCAGATATCTCTACCTGTGTAGCCCTCATATCAGTTCACCCGTATGTCTGAAAACTACTAGCGCTTTAACATAAATAATCAGAAACTTGCATTTTAATTTATAGGCAGGTCCCACTCTGTATTTTGTTGAATATTTTGATTTGGGTTTTTTAGATTGAAATATCCATCTTCAGCTCTTCTCTGACTCAGAAGGCAAGAAAGGGCTGAGTAACAGAGTAGGTGGTTTGTTTAGTTTGCACTTCTTGGTTAGGTTTGAAGAACTACCGATCAGCTGCAGCTTTGCAGTAAGTCCTAATCTGCATTCTGTTCTCTTCCTGTTCAGGTAATAGAAAAAAATTACCGGTCATTTTGTGCAGGTATCGAAATTGTGTGAGAAACTTTCTTGTTAAGTTTTGCTTGGGTATTTTTAGTAATATTTAAATTTGTTATCGTAGTGTATGATTTCAGTGTAGCTTTTACAAACAAGTGATTTTACAGATGGTCAGGTACTTATCTGCTTAAATCAGGATTTAAGCATTTAGCAAAACGAGAAGAACATAACCAAAAAAAAAGAAAAAAAGAAGCTATAAGGGATGAAGGATGCTTTCATGCACCTTCATCTAGCACTAGTCACTACTGAAAAGAGCAATTCTGGATTTTTACTTCTTTCTATTTATTTATTTCCAGGCTAGTTTTAACTTGCAGGCGCTTTGCTTCACCACGTGGCCGCCCAGACGCCTCTGCTGAAATGAGAAGCGGGGGATAGAAAGGTCATAACAGCAAGTGGCAGCAGCTGAGAGGTGTGAGGGACTGCTTCTCTTGGTTTCAATCCTCTTGTATAACGTACAGAAAACCAGCCTTAATAGAGTGCTGTTAGTAAGCAAAAGTGCCTCTCAGAATTGTGTTTTTTATATCAATTCTGAATAGTTTCATTTACCCTGTGGCTGTTTTAATATTTAAATTGAGTTCAATGTTTTTAAAATACTTCTATTTCACTAAATCAAGTTATTTCATCAGTTACAGAGCTGCTGACCTCCTCATGCCTTATTTTAGGTGTCCATTATTTAAAAAGTCTTTAATCTGTAAGCTAGTTTATATAATTACAAATGTTTTCCATTAATTTTCTTTTCCTTTGTGTGTGGAATAGGAAGAACATACCATTGTGGAGAGCCTAGATGATTTCAAGGGCTCAACGTTTTAACAATTATTTATTGATTGAAAACTCTCACTAAATATTTATTGACATATTTGCTTATAAAATACAATGTTATTTTATGCAGCTGAGCATCAGTAATGCTTCAGTCCTTTTTTTTGTTTGAGGTTTTTTTGTTACAATTCATGTCTGAGCTGTAATAGCTGGAGATATAATCAGATCAACATCTACATTACCTCTACAGTCTTCTGTTACATGTCCATACAAATCAGCAAATAGAAGATAATCCTCCAGTTGTGTTGGGAATTAACGAACGTAGCTTTTTAGACCCATGTCAAATAAATCTCTGCCGATAAGTGAGATCTCAAAAAAGGGTAGTCATTAAATTGAGCTGTGATATTGACCGTTATTGGAGTTTCTACTTCTCATGGATACGTGTAGCACAGACAACATTGGGAGAGCAAATGATGTTTTGAACTGTGCAATGGTACTGTATGAAATACATTAAAGAATAATCAAAATCAGCTTACTCTGGTGCTAACTTCCCTTCACCAAGGAGAGCTCAAGACAGGCAAAAGAAAACAGATAATGAATATCTGTGTGTCTATATACTCATATACAAGTTCAAATTGTGTATACATATATATGTTTGTTTGGTTTTTTTTACAAAAGATAGAGAAATTGAAGCTAAAATCTGTGGTCAGCTAATCATTTTACAAAAAGCTTTTATTTGGATGTATATTGAAGATTTTGTTTCCCCTTAGCTCTTTCAATGCAGAATAGAACATTTAATTGCATACAGTTAAGAATTCACCAGCATTATTTATTCTATCATATAATCTAAATATTTAATTTCAGCTGTAATAAATCAAAGCTATATTTTATTATGGATTTTGACCGTGTGTTACTCTTGCAACAAATGAATAATTTCTTAGTTAATTTTTAATACAGCAGACAGTAATACTTTGTGATGACAGTTTCTTAGTAATAAGATTTAATCTTAAAAGTTGATTTGCCATTTTACGTTTTCTTTACTGGGATATTCTTGACAGTTTAAATTGTCTAAAAGTGACACGAAAAGTTGAAAAATTGATTAAAAGCACTGGTGTCTTAATTTTCCTGAAATTTTAAATGCAATTTACTTTCCCTCATTTTTATGGTATAATGATTTGTTACAAGTATAATGAAGCAGAACTTCCATTACACTGTCTTTAATTCATGCTGTTTATTTTGTTGAATTTTGAATGGTTTATTGTGTTTTTACAAAAAGGAAAAAGAAAAGTAAGCCATATCCATTTTACTTTTCTTTAGAGTATATTGGAAGACCAAACACGGGAATACAGAATTTGTGAAAGAGGTTACACTAAAATAGAAGAACAGTCTTGTATACCATAGTCTGGGGTAGAATTCAGAAAATTTTGCATGCAAAAATAACCTTTTTTTTTTAACTTCACTGAAGTCCAGAAATACAAAAAATTGCAGCCTAAATTTCATGGTATTTACCTGAGTTTCTCTCCCCTGATGTACGTCACCCTTTGCTGGTGCTGTCAAAGTATATGCAGTCTTTATGCTTTGTAAAAGCCGCTTTGAGAATAAGCTAAAGGAGATGTTTCAATTTTTGAGCCGAAACTTAGTGGAAAAAATGCATGGTAATGTCCCGTTCCATCGTGGAGGCACATAAAGATACAATTTGGTATCTCATTTTGAAGACAGCTTCTAAGTTACTTTGAAGTAGCTCATGGGATGCAGTGGAAAAGGATAACAGGGAACGGCGAAGAAAAGGGTAGCAGTTAATGCAGTGAGAGTGAACCGTGCAATTTAGCGCTGTCAGAAGCAGCACCCTTGTAAAGGTCCCTACTCCACGCTGGAGGTATGACGTAGCATCATACTCCAGTGTGAAATTATAATTGAGACTTAAATGATTCAAGGGTAGCCTTGAGGAGGAAGGAAGAGATTAGAAATTAGTCCAGATATCCTTTAGTAATCTGTAAAGAGTTGTGGAAATGTCATTGGAAAAAAATACGGTGTTCAAAGCTGCAGCTGCTTTACCCTTCATTCTCAGTCAGACAACAACTCAGGATCAAGTAGGGCACTCCTTTCCATTTAAAGTTACTATTCGAAAAGGTAGGTGTAGCTGACCATAAATGCAAAAAGGAAGACACGCAGCAATATATTATTGAGGAAAATCTGTCCTTACAGAAGGTATTTCTATTATTTATTTATTTTATTTTATTTTAAAATGCAAATCCTGCAGTAGTTCCCACAAAGATTCAAGTACAGAACAATTCTGTCCTTTCTCCAGAATACTTTATTCATAGTTGGTTATAAAATGTTCCTGTATGGAAAGATGTAAATGGTTTTTTGTGTGTTTTAATAGTCCTTTTTTTTTTTTTTTAATCTGTTGTGGTTCCTCCGATCAACAGCTGATCGCTTTGTCACAGTTATTGTCTAATACCCGTTCCTTGCCTTGTTTTCAAAACTATAAAAAAAGACATAATCCAGTTACAAAAAGGACTGCAGAAAATATACCATAATCCTAGGCTAAAGTTAATTAAACAGTTTTACATAAGGTTAGAGTGACCTTCAACACCCACAACATCCATTAGCAATCAAGGATGAAAGAAAGTCCATAGAATAATCTGATTTTTGCTAATGTTAGCTTTTTTGCTTTCTTAGACCGTCATTGTTCATTAATCTTTGACAATGAGATCAACAGCAGCTTAAATGCTTTTTGGCTTTTGGGAAATCATCTTTTTTTTTCTTTTTTTTTTTCCTTGATAATTTTTGCTACTGCAAATTAAATTTAGCCTTTCTTTCCTTATGTCAACAGCAATCAATTCTTAATTCAAAGTTTATGATCATCTTGGTGTTTTTTATGTTGCTAGAACTGGAAGCAAAGTGTAAAGAAACTTCGTTGTTTCAAAGCAACTGAAAAGTGATGAGTAAGTAAGTCCAGTGAATAAAGACTTTTTACCAGAAGATATTGGGAAGCAAAAGGCAGCAGGATTCCAAATTGCTCTGTTATATCCAACTAATATTCTTCAGTTCAGGTACATGCAACGATATGAACTGAAAATTTTGTATATCCTTGAGAGAATACTATTAAAAAATCCACTAAAAAAGCAAGGGAGAGAGAAACTTTGTGGCATGGATGATTTTCCATTGTGAACTGAACTTTTTAAATTGGCCAAGCTGATGACTTCATTTTGTGGTATTTGTTATAATAATATTACTAGACAGTGCTTATTGTAATAAATATTTATAAGTTTTACTCTTTAAATAGTGTAACACGAACTTCAGGCAAACTCTTTACTGCTCTGGCATTCTGCATGATGGCAACTGTCACCCATGAACAACAACGCAAGAGGGTCACTGTGATGGTTATGTCTCTCTTCTCACTGGAGCTAAGAAAATAATTTACGGAAAATAATGCATTCTCCAATCTTTCCTTCCGATTATCAATGTCAGTTGAGCAGATCATGACTTTCTTGGCATATTTGTTATCCTAAATCATTGCACAGTTTATCTGTCGTGGTTGAAAGATGCCTGTCATTCATTTCTGTCGTTCACAGCGTGGAGGTTCAATCCTTAATTTTGTTTGGAAAATTTTATTTCTATTATGGAATAGGAGTAAATGTTTTTTAAAAGTCCTGGGAAAGCAGGAGTGCATATAATTCAATATTTTGCTCACTTTGACATTTAAGGACAGGAAAGTTGTGATGTTTGCTTACTTGAAGGTTTTGAAAGTGTTCAAAACATGATCTTTCCTTTTTCTTTTGTTCAAATGCCCTGAAAGTTTCTATATTGAGCCGCCACCACATAGATTGTGTTTTTCCACTGCGACACACTGCCACCTGAGATTTGCTGGGAGAAAGGAGGTGAGGAGGTCTGGAAGGAACACAGACTATAGGCCATGTTCCAATTTGCCAACAATACGACATCCCAGGTAAGAGAAAATCTCCAAATCTACACTTACAGTTATGTGAAAATCCAGTGTCCACAAGGTGTGCTGCAAATTCAAGTTTTACTGAAATGATTCGCAAAAAAAGTGATTCAAACCAGCAGGACAAAACACATGGAATCGTGAATAAATGTCCGATTTCCCTAGTGCAAATTTGAAAGCCGGAATACATCTAAAATATCACACTAAATATTTCCCAAGCAGATCCTGGGTTTCTGTTTGTTTGTGGTTTTGTTTTTATGTTTTTATGTTTTTATGTGGGTCGTTTTGCCATTTTTCTTGACTGCAGGAGCTTCCAGAAGGCTTCAGGGTCCTGCTGTGCTAATGCAAACCCAGAAGCAGCGAGCGCCCTGTGAGACACCTGTGCAAGGAGCGAACGGTTCCTGCCCCAGATTGCTCCTAGAGGAAAATGGAGGTATGTAGCAGCAAGGAGAGCAGCAGCATATAGCATACTTTGGTGTGGTGGAGACAAAGTTGAGACAGGGATAAAACTGAGAATGTTAAGCAGAGTTCTTGCTTTTCAGTGTTTTTATGCTTAACTTTCTATGTGAGTAATTGGTATGACAATGTCTGCCCTTCAAGCGCTTTGCCCAGAAATCAGCGTCTGAGATGTGCTGCTGGAGGAATTCAGGGCAAGGAACCGTCTGTCTTTTTTTCTTATCATATGAGCAGATATCTCAGCTTTCTGATAAAAATAATTACATTAAGATGTTTAAAACAGCCTGTGAAATAATAAAGTTCCTTGGAGTTCCTGTGAATAAACTAATTTGCTTGAGTATCCATGTAAAAAAATTATAAAAAGGAAACAACTACAGAATGGCTATTTTGTTGATATAGAAATCTGCCAAAATTCTTATTGTAACATCACTTTTGTTGTTCATGTATTTTGATTGTCTGTGGGTTTATCTAAGCAGTTTAATTTTTACAGAGATTTCTAGCATATTTAGTATTTAAAAACGCTAGGTTGTAAAAAGCATGAAGTCGTAATTCTTTGTTTTTAAACATCATCATAGTGTCACAGAAGCTAGCAGAGCTATTCCACTTTGCATCAGCTGAGAATCAAATATACACATGAACCCTTGTTTGTCTTCGATGATGAGAGCAGACCTCAGAACAGAGCAGGTAAGCAGGTCCATGCTGCGCAGTTAAGCTGCACGAATCTCAGTTCACGTTGCTGGATCTGCTTCCAGTGTAAAGTTTATAATAGCTCCGAACATTCTGACACATTTTATACAAAAATCCAGTAGCAATGCACAATTTAATTTCCTCCTGCGCTGAAGTACTTTGAAGGCCTTTTATTTTTATGGAATTTCTTAGAGACCTAAAATTCTCATTTAGATTTGCTGTTTGTCATTTGTGTAGATTTAATTTAACTTGTTTCTGTGGTCTATATATCTATCACAATCCAGTTTTGTTTTCTTTTGTTTGTTTTTTTTTTTTTTAATGTAACAACATATTCCATGTCCCTTACAGCTTAGGTTTTACATTAGCTTAATTAAAGGAGAAAAAATCAACAAACATTTTCCTGTTAAACGGTAGTTAATATCTTCTTACCTGGTAAACTGTTATCTTATTTTCCCTAAAACAAAAGATGTCTCTGCTGTCTGCAGTACATAGAAGATGTCACTGGACGCATAGCCAGAGCACATGCCCTTTGTGCCTCCATAAGGGAGGTGCTCCAAGGACCATTTCTTCTCGTTCTATACTGAGCTCTATGAAAATACTGCTAATTACTGCTGACCTCGTCTGTGACACTATGAATTCAATTACACGCTTTCAAGCATAAACTAAGCAACAAGCTAGTCCCTTGCTATATCATTATACATCTCTTACCCTCCTCCTTGGGACACTGGGGGAGAGGATTAAAGCCATAAGACATTTGGAAGGTATTGTGTGTGACCTATGAACCTTGCAGTTAATCTCTGTTGTCCGAGGAGCAATGAAAAACCTCTCATAATCTGTATTTTTTTAGCTGATATCGTTTGTGTTAGCACACTAGATACAATATTTTCTGCTCTTTGACTCTGGAGAAAAAGGTCTATGAGGAGAAAGAGACAGAGAAGACAGTATTATAAAACTAACCAGTCAAACAAGTGCAACCTCCATTGCCCAGGCAAGCAGTGGGTATCATCAATAATAAATGCTGTTAATCATTAATTTTCTCTGTCACAAGACTATATATTGGATTTTTCACTGGTCTTTCCATAGCTATTGTATAAGCAATACAAAGCACTCTTGTTTTTCTTCCCCCTGGTTTTAAGAGAGATCTACTAATTAGATAATTTGTGGCATTAGGGCAAGTCTGCGGATTTTTCATTCCTTGAAAAAAAAAGGCAGCTTTTTTGCAATCTCCGTGTCGTTGGAGACTGTTGAGAAGGTTATTCCTTATCAGTTTAGCAGCTTTTCAAATGCTTATAGCAGCGTTTGGGGTTTGGGTTTTTAAAAAAAATTTACTATTCAATTATAATCTTCTTCTGTCTTTTCTATATTAGAGTTGTATTGCATTCTTTTTGTTCATATTTTTCAGCGGTTGAGGTTATCATTATGCTATTGCAAAACAACATGTAATAGCATTGATTATTAACTCATGCATGAAAATATGAAGCTTGTTTTGTTGTTCTTTAAAAGGTACTTTGAGACCGAGTGAGCCCTGACTGATGTTCGGTAGCATTCTTTCTGATCAGACAGGTTAATTTCAGTAGGGACACCTGATGACAGAAATCAACAGAAGGTTCAAATCCTGGATTTTATAACTATAGCTGGCATTTTATTCCAAGCAAAAAGTAGCTTCATAATGCTAGCCTTCCCCTAGACACGTTATACTGTAACATGAATGATCTCACTCTAATTTACTGATAAAATTGATAAGCTCAAGCCTTAAACACATAATGATTTTTTTTCCACTTAATTTTAATTTTTTTTGATGGTTAGGGGATGTTTGGTTGCCCAGCTGCACTTTTTATCCAGTCGGAAAGTTTGGGTTTAATATGTCAAAGCAAACACACGAAGACGTGCACAAACGCAAAAAGCACAACTATATGTAAAATATACATTTATAGTATGTATACGTATATATGTAAATTTATACTAGCATAGATTTATTTATAATGTGTAATGTCTTTGAGTTACGTAGTGTATGTCTTTCACAGAGGACTAAAGTGAAACACATTTCGTTAAGCAATTTTTTTTCCAAACTTACAACAGGTTTTGCTTGCCTCCAATTTGGGTGTCCAACATGAGATGCACCAGCTTTGATTTTCGGAATCATCAAGAATATATAGCTTCTCTTGATTTCACATATAAAAAGGGTGCTCTCAAAAAGTCAGCATGAGGAAGATAGTTTCAAGAACACAGTGACAGCTTAGTCAATGTTGGCAACTTCAGGTTGTAGAGCATTAGTTGTAAAATTGTGTCGTGACCTCAAATTTCTGAGGCGAAATTTTATATGTTCCATCAACAAGAAATTTGCAAAGAGACTATTTAAGAATGTGGACTGTTGCTGATTATTTAGTAAATTATTCAAATTATTTCAGGTTTTACTTGATTAAGCAGCCCACAAACAGAATTTTAAAAAATTACTTTTTTTACATGAATCCTTTTGACAACGAGGTTTTATTAAAATATAAATGGAAAAAAACCCTACTTTTGTTTTACTTATTGCATTGTAATACAATAAAAGCACACAAAATTTGTGCAGTTTACCTGTCTCATTTTGACTAGTTTTGCCCAGGAATTCTGCCTTTCAGTCACCAGAGTCTTAAAATGGGGGCCTGGAGGTGATTCTGCCCCTCTACTCTGCCCTGGTGAGACCCCCACCAGACCCCACTGCATCCAGTTCTGGAGTTCTCAGCACAAGAAAGACACGGACCTGTTGGAATGGGTCAGCGGAGGGCCACGCAGATTATCAGAGGGCTGGAGCAGCTATGCTACGAGGACAGGCTGAGAGAGTTGGGGTTGTTCATCCTGGAGAAGAGAAGGCTCCAGGGAGACCTTATAGCAGCCTTCCCGTACCTAAAGGGGGCCTACGGGAAGGATGGGGAGGGACTCTTTAGCAGGGAGTGGAGTGATAGGATGAGGGGTAATGTTTAAACCTGAAAGAGGGGAGATTTAGATTAGATATTAGGAAGAAATTCTTTACTGTGAGGGTGGTGAGGCACTGGCACAGGTTGCCCAAAGAAGCTGTGGATGCCCCATCCCTGGAAGGGTTCAAGGCCAGGCTGGATGGGGCTTTGAGCACCCTGGTCTGGTGGGAGGTGTCCCTGCCCATGGCAGGGGGGTTGGAACTAGATGATCTTTAAGGTCCCTTCTAACCTGCACCATTCTATGATAAACTCTGGTTCCTCTCTCCTCCTCCGCTTCAGCAATTGCATGCACTATCTTCAACAGCTCTTTATTGATCTAAAAATCTCGTGACTTTAGTAGTAACAGGAATTCATAATCAAGCGCTTAATCAAGACTGTGCTTAGCACAGTCCCTAGCAAATTTCCATCAATAGTCCTGTTCTTTTTGCATGAAATCATAGCATGGCAAGGGCTTGATGGAAGCTTCTGACGCTACTACTGATGCTACTACCACCACCACCACCACAAACCTTTATCCAAAACGTAAATTTAAAAAATGAAGATATCAGTTACATTTAGATTAAACCTTATTCGCCAGAAATATTTCCCCCGGCTTTCTCATTCCTCTGTAGCTATTTGTTTATTCTCCAGCACTAGTCTTGGTCCAAAACCAGGACTTACTGACTTTGTGGTAACACGAATTAAATGATTGGCCCTTCTGTGTTATACAACTACAAAAAGAAAATCAATTCCACTTCACACTTCATAATACACCTTCACATTCTTTAGGAGATTTTAGTGTGGACATGGTCTTTTAGCCTCTTATAAATATGTTCTTGGACAGTTAGGTTAGTGTTTGCCCAGATATATCTATTTATTTTTTATACTGATCATCCCAGATCCCATTATGGTGTTTCTCTTAAGCAAATACATTAAGAGAGCATTAAAGCTCTCTGTCTCAAGGTTGTTATTTGACAAAGGGTTCTAATAGTCAAACCTCTCTAATTACAGCAAAAGTAGATGAAATGAACAGTCAGCTCTTCCATTTCAGAAATTAATTAAAAAAAAAAAATCTATGAGTTAGACAAAATGCCACCTATATTCTGTTGTTTGGGGTTTTTTTACAGCTTGATCACTCATTTATATTGTCTTTTGATTGATTTGTCATTTACTGGCAGTTGAAGTATGTTTTCAGATCTTTTGCATAGATTTAATCTTGTGATGGAAATCACATGTTTGATTGACACTAATAATCATTGCACTTTCAAGAACAGCTTTAAGCTTTTTAAATGAGTTTTGTTATTCTTTTGATTTGTAATACATTTCAGTGTTTTTGCATGAAGACAGACTCTACTGAAATTAATGTGTGTAATAAGTTATTCTCTTGAAGCTCAACAACAAAATATTTTGCATTCAATATATGGGACGAAAATGCATTTAAAATAATTCCATTATTCTCTCTCCCTCTTACAAATAAACACATCAATACAAATATGAATATAAATATGGACAGTACTAGAAAATTTTCCGCTTAAAATACAATACATTCTAATATACAATGTTATAAAATTAACCCATAATTTAAGAAAATAAATATCTGATAATGAAGGCAGATTTTTTTCCAAACCCAGATGGAGTTGCAGTTTCTTGATCTTATAAATTGCTAATAAATAAACAATTACTTTTGAAATTTTCCATGTCAGATACACAATCTGAAAATAATTACTTCNTGCTAGAATTTGGATACATCTTATAATAATTTTATTTATTTTGTTTTATTATCTTTTCTGTAACTACGGTGTTCTGTAACATTACGCTTTCTTTCCTATGGAAAGAGTAAAGGTTTCTTTATTTCCCTCTTACTTACTGATAAATCGCCTTTTTTTTTTTTTTTTTACGGATTCTGTTTTTCAGTGATGAAATCTGAGCTGCCAGTCTGAAAGTATACCCTAAGTTACTGTGCAAGAGATCCGGTATCTATGACGTCCACACCACTGTAATTGTAGATGTAAACCCTGAAAAGTTGAACACACGGCTCTCTTACACGTGCAGTGAGCTTGTTTTCACCAGAGTGAGACCCATGTACTCCCACTGGGTCTGTTCCTGGGTCTGCTGTGCATGTGCACAGGTACTGACAACCCCGAACACCCTTACGCCGATCCTAGCACAGGGCTGGCATAAGGGGTTTCCTAATTATGCCTACACGCCCACAATGATGTTTATATTCTCTTCACAATCCACAAGTTAAAAAAAAAAAAAAAGCCATGTTTATTTGTTCCTTTTGTCACGACTTTTGCTGGTTACTTATTCTGTAGCTTGAGAAAATGAAGATAAAAGTTTTTTCATAGGCAGCTGTTACAGCATCCTTTATCTAGCAATTTGAAGACTCTCCACTCCAAATGAACCATAAGTGTGTTTTGTGCAACCGTGGGACACGAGCTCTGCCACCTGTTTGGATGGAATTAGTTTTTACTTTCTATACAGCCAGTGCAGAGAGGTGAAAGCTAATTCCCTTAGGTGTTCTCAATCACTCCATCTCCCTTATCCCCATAAAGCTCCAACCTACACCTTCTGCAGGCAAACAACGTGAATACCTTTTAAGTGTTTTTTTACTTTTTTATCTGTCTCATCTTTAGCACTTTTAAAGTTTCCTCCTGGATAGCACCATTATTTGCAGGCTTTCTGCAAATGGTAAGCAAAGGCTGTACGCAGCCTTTATGTTTTCTCTGTTCTTCTCACCTATTTTTCTCTAGTACGTCTCTCCCTCTGCCATCATTAACATTCTGCCGTATTAACATTATTAACATTAAAAGGAGGCAGAATCTTTTAATTAGTTTTTGCCATCTCACGCACTTTAATCATGTGATTTGTCCCATACCTGTGGTAACCTGGGATTTCAAAGAAGCAAACACCTCTAAATTCTTACTCACTACACTTGAACAAGGTGAGATCTTCTTTAATTAGACATGAGTGAGCATGGATGCAAGAAGAGATGTTGTTTGACTTAGACTTAAAAGATGACACGTGCTCAGTGTATCACTAAACACTTTTTATCTGAGGCCAAAGATTTTTTTCCTCTATTGCTTAATCCTTATCAGCTCCAGAGCTGAGCACTGAAGAAATGCGATACAGTAAGCGAAGCCGGGTAGGGGAGATACAGGCAAAACTTGCAACTTCTACAATTCCATTGGCTGCTGAAGCTTGAAAAGTGGACTCTTTTCTTCCCTCAGATAATCTCCAGTGAGCATCTCAGCACAAATTCTACTGTAACACGTGACGAACTCATGCTGTAGTTATGGGGGAAATTTTACTTTTTAAAAAAGGGAAAAATTTCACCAGGTAAGGCTTCTTCTGAAGAGTTCAGATGTTTTCTGAAATTGCTTGGTGAATTTTGTGTGAGACAGTCTGCACGTCTGTTTACCATTCATGCTTATAAACTTGTATTCAAAAACAAATTAGGACTTCAACTTATGCCCCAGAAAAATAAAAATCCAATGTCTTTTATAAATATTTTCACTAATTTCTGTGATTTGAGGTTCAGATGATTGATTGTTTATGACTATTGTTAATGAATAACAATACCTAGTCAGGTATTGATTGGGCATTTCTGAAAACATTTACAAATGGTAGTTTCATCTCATAATTTTAACAAATAAATGTTTATAACAATGTGTACTAGAAGGTTATTGAATTCACTTTATCATTCGCTGACATCTTGTTTAAAAAATACTAAAGAAATATCATCAGACGTGCAAATTCATATATTTCAAGTATCTTACTGTAAGATGCACAGAGTGAATAATTAGAATAAACGTCCGAACAACTCCTTCAATCTGAAAAGTATTGACTACATTAGAGGAAGTCTGAGCCGGTTTGTGCATGATCTGCTCACTGAAAAAGAGTGCTTGGCTTGCAACAAGCTTTTATGTAATTAATCTGGCTCTATTTGACAATGTTCTCAAGAGATTTGAGCCACATGGTCTTTTACTTAGATATTTGTTTGCTCAAGAGTTCTTAACTGCTGAACTAGTGCCATGCGAGAGGAATACAGTCACCACAGGCGTGAAAGTCACGGTGATGTGAATCTTGCCACTGAAATCTTGCATGGAGGTTTTGTAGTTCAGAGTTGTCTCTCCAGAAAGCTCTACTGTTACACTGTGCTTAGTCAGAATTTGTACGGAAACCTGCAGAGGAGCCAAAGACAGAGGTAGATTTATTCTGAAAATGCTCTGATGTAGTAATCATCTGAAGATGCTGGTACAAATCAAAGGAAATTATATTCTAGGCTTCATAAAAGCTACTTCACTGTTATTTAATTAGCATTAACTTTTGTCAACAAAAGAATTCCGGCATGTATAGATGAAATCAACATAATTTTGAGTGTCTCTGATCATTTTATTTAGTTAGTTATTTTTAAAGTGTATTTGATTTTGTTGAATATTCAAGTAATCTTAAAATAGATTTGACCTCCTAAGAAAAGCCAGACTACAGGGACAAGAGACTGTTCTTCTCTTTTATGCTATTGACATTTCCCACAATGAAGTGTCACAGAATAAGTGCCAGACTCCTGTAAAGACGGAATTATTTTGAGTTCCATGAGCTTTCACTATTTGGTTACTTCTGAATAACATTTTAAAAAAACTTACAGAAATATTAATTTGCGTGAATAACACGGGTAAGATTTTTTAGAAGGCAAACCCCTATATTCCTACGTGCACATTTTAAAGCTTGTGGTAGAGCTCTAATGTTAAAAAAAAAAACCCAAAAAACATAGATGCAGATGTGGGTATAGAGTTAGGTTACAGAGGAGGAATTTAAAAATTGTAGGGGTGTAGGGATGCTGTTAAGAAAACCAAAGCTCAGCTAAACTTAAGACTGGTCAAGGGACTTAAAAGCAACAAAAAGAGCTCCTACTGCCACTTTAACAGTATCAGGCTGAACAAGAAAAACAGGTGGCCATTGCTGAGTGAGAGGGGGTGGGAGGTGATTTAGTATAGTAGCAATGGACCCAGATAAGGCTGAGATCACAGAAAAAGCTGAGGTACTGGAGGCCACCTTTGCATCAGCCTTCACTAGCAAGGTGTCCCTGGCCTCTGTGCTTAGAGATAGGGTTCATGGAAAAGGTGACTACCAGCGGTGACTTGGGATTGAGCCAGGGATTGCTTTCAAAAAAAAGTCCACGTCACCTTTCCAAAACAAAGGCACACATTTAGGTACAAAATTTTCTTAGGTTTTCCCCTATGCTGTATATCAAAACTAATTCCTGAAATGCTAAGTTGGTCTTTTTCCCTTTGCCTCCTCCCCCAACCTCTTTTATTTTTTCTATATATTTATTCTATTTTTTAATATCTCGTGATACATCTTAAATACTGGGAGATAAAAGACTGTAAATTATAGTCTTGTTTAGACACTCCACTTCAGGCAAAAGTACAAATTGAGTCAGGCAAAAGGGTGTAAATTAGTGAAAATTAAGTGCCCTGCTAATTTCAGGTGACAGTGAGCACCTGTGCAAGGGAGGAGCTTCTGCACTGAGGAATAGCTCATCAGCCTCTGATGTCTGCTGCTGGAGATAAAAGGTTAGTTTCAGGTTCTACAGAGGTGAGCTACAATAATTTTGCTTATTGGAGTTAAATTCATTATATAACTGGATGTTTCTAAGCTACCATTCCATAATCTCTTTGGTAACAGTCTTAAGGTGTTTTGGGTTTTTTTTGTGCAGAAATGGAAAATAATTCAAATGTAATCACAAGATTTAAACTCTTGGTTTTTACTTCTTTAATTCACTGTATCTCAAAATATATATTTGGAAATATATGTATATTTACTTTACTACTTATACGGGGTTTTTTTTCTTCTTTTTAGAATATTACAAGCAATGAATGTTACATCAACTGGTACATTCAGGCAAGTATCTTGCTTATTGATGAAATTAAGACTATGTTTACAAGGTTATGACATAATACCTAGTTTTTAAAAAAACTCTTCTTTCTATAAGCTTAAAAGGCTATCTTTATAGTCTTATTTACATGTAGGAGTACTCAAAAAGTGAAAGGCTAAATTCACCTAGGATTCCTAGTACTACATCAAGCAATAAGATAAGCACTTGCACGTATTCTGAAGATTTGAACAGCAAATTGATATCATAGTGATCACAGTGATCTGAAAGGCTACAAAGAAATTAAAAACTGTGCTATTATTTTTTTTTTCCTTCCTTCTCGCCTCCCTCTTCTTCACAAAACTTAGCCTTTGCAGATATCTGATTTTGCAGTGATTCCCGGTGCACATTAGCTTGATGGAAGGTCACAGCATACAATTCTGCAGTTGAGTTTATAGCCTCCACACAAGTGAGCTTTGGATTTATTAGCCATATCTGATAAACCTTTCACTACCATAATACTAAATAAAAAAGATTGATTCTAACAAAATATAAGTTTAGCTCTTGATTAAGAAGTTGGAAACAAGATTTTAAAATTTGGAAAGTCCCCAACAATACAGGTTTATGCTTTGCGCAGCATTTGGTTACTAAGTGACCATTTAAAATCTCTGAAGTCTCAAATAGTCATTGGGATTTGGGAGGAATTACCATAGCCACTGCCTTCTTCCTACAAGAAAGGCGTTAGTGAAAAATACATCTTTTGTTTAGGGAAATTACTACAGTTGCACTGAAATTTTGTTATTCCTATTTATTTTAAGAGAAATGCACGCTTGAGACTTGTAACTTTGTTACTGTTACTTCCCAATTAGTAAGTGGACACACCTCAATGGTGGGAGGAAAACTAGAGAAATTTTCTTCTTCCCAGCAGATGACAATGAGAAGATTTCTGTTGACATTTTCAACAGTCCCCAGTGAGGTAACATTGTGTTGGACTCTTTTGATTAATTAATTAAAAGAATATATTTGATGTGCAAACTATGCAAAGCAGAATAAAATTTTATATTTTTTCTTTACTTTATTCTCTTTTTATCTTAGTTTATTTTACCTAAATCATTTGTCCTTTAACTACATTTCTTAATTAATTGAAAAAAAATGAATAAATAATAAGATCCTGCTGTTAAGCAGTGCAACAGTTCCCTTGAAGTAGTACTGGAAATCACTGCTTTCTGTTTTTTTCGTGTGTGTTGGGGGGGGGGAGAACACAAAACCCAACAGACCTTGTATTGCCTTTAAAAATACGACTGCCTTCTGTGGTGGTTTTTTGGTGTGGGTGTTTTGGTGTTTTAAAAGATTAAACTCTTTAAAGAAATACATTTGAAAAAGTCTCTAAACATTCAATACTAGTGAAAAAAAGTAAATGTTATGGATGTAGAGTTTATTGAATATTCTACTTTGCTTTAATAAGTCCTTTGCTGGTAATACATCAAGGAATATATAATGCACTTTACAGCTCAGCATGGATTTTCAACTTAACGACTTTCCTCTGGTTATAAGACTGTCTATTTCAAAAATGATTTGTCTAGAAACACAGTAATTCCTTCGGTTTTAGCTCACTTTTGAGTTACTATAGGGGACCAAAGCATTATGAGAAGCTTCAATTAAATATGTAAGATGACACTGAATACTTCTCATGCTTTTTTCAGGTTATTCAAATACATTTACCATGTAAGGCGCTTTATTCAGGTTATTTTCGCAACATAAATGTAAATCTAGCATGTTACAATTGCTTTTTCTTGAACAACAACCTACACATTCAGTTAGATAATCTGCAGAAACTCATGTGAAATGAGAGAGGAGGAGGCGTCTGCAGAGCATATCTAACTCCTGACAAAACACAAAGTACTGGAGATTTGTGTCCCACTAAGTGGGGGGAAAGAAGCAATTCTGTATCCAGCTTTCAGTGGAAGTTCAAATATGAGACTGTCTCGGAAGTATTATGAGTAAACTTTGCTTTCTGTTTTTTTTTTTAAACGAGCGAATGCTGTGTTTCCTGGCAGAAAAAGCATCAGAACTACCTTTGATATAGAAATGACTATGTAAATGGGGTATGTTCCACTAAGCCCAGTTTTAGCGGTAGTACTGATTTAAAACATGTAGCGGAGTCTGACTTGTTGAACATCTACCAGTAAAAGGATGTCCTTACCTTGGCCTGAGGCAGGTGGGAATTATTTGCAAACCCCAGCCAGTTCTGCAGTTAGGAGTCACTCCTGCTGGTCTGAAGAGCACACTGTGTTTTATGGGGTCCTCCTGAGGCCGCCTGCAGGAAGACCCACTGTTACGCACTCGGAGCTTTCTTGCCAAAGGTGTTCGGTACGTGCAGTGACCATGATCTATCAACTTCTTAGATGGAAAAGTATTAGTCAGAACAATCCCAATTATATCAGGAACTAGGCATTAATTGAGAGCTCTGCTTTTAGAAGTACGTACCTAAAAGGAAACAAAAATTCTTTTGAGACTCGTAGTTAAGGTTTTGTTAATTTTGTCTTTTGACTCTAGCTTCTTTTTTGTCATGCTTTAAAAAGTTACCAGTCCTCATTTTCTTATAGTAATAGCTGTCCGATTTTTGTTGCTAACTTTCTTACTATATATTTAAAAAGTGAGATGATATTTTAAAATGAGGTTGCTTTCCTGCGGATGGCAGCAGGAGCTCTTCTGTATTGTCAGTACGTGTGGATTCTCTTTGAACATGCTTAATGGTTTCTCTGACACTATTGTCATGAATTTCATAGACTGATCTAGGCTCCCACATTTGACAAAAACGACGAATTAAAATGTTCTTATGAACAATTGGGATAAGCTTTCAGAGTCTGAAGCATTTGTGGCCTAGAAACCAGGGAGGTGAGTTATTAATGAAATGAATCATTAGATAATAGTCTCCCATGAATTTTAAATGGAGTTTTCGGAAGTTCTCATGGGTAATAGAATGTGAAGTGACTTGTATTGACTTATCAGAAAAACGCAAGGTGCTTTACTAGAGAATTAGCTTAACAAGAGAATTAAATTTCTAAATACACCTCTCCAGAGTTAGTTTGCATTAGCATTCTAGTTTAATTTCTGTTCCCACAGTTGTTGTTGCTCTACAAAGCTGACACCCTTACCTTCATGACTCTCCTATCATCATCAAATTCCAGCCTGGGTAATGATGTTCTATTTCACCAAAGTAAATTTCCCCTCAGCTTTGAAGCGGGGACTAAGCATTGCTTATCTTAGTTCGATTACAGCAATTACTGAAATAAGTGAGCTGACTGCTGAGGCTTCTCATTTCACCTTTGTGTAGGCAAAGTCTTAAGGAAGTCTCAAATGCAAACAAAAAGAATCAGGATGTGTCCCAGAGAATCTGTCCTCAGGAGAAAAATAAGCAGGACTTAGCTCTTGCTATAAAATTCATCTTCACTTCTCTTGTCTGGTGGGTAGCACTGCTGTTTGTTGATAACAATGATATTTCGTGTGATGCAACAATTTCAGAACATTATAGATTACAACACTTGATGCTGAAAGTTTATTATTAGTAATAAGTCAATGCAAAATTTAGTTTATAGTGTTAAAGAACTGTACTACTACAGGGATGCTTTAGAGGAAGAAAGAATGAATTTGTCCTTACTGTATTCTGCAAACCTAGACTTTTTTGGTTGCATATACTCCTTTCCTTTCCACTGAATTTTGCTATCATATTGCACAGAATTCCTTAAGAATATTTTTCATACTCCTTTCAAAGAGTGTGTACGATAAATAGCACAGTAGTGTATAATGAACGAAGTTTTCTTGAAGAAAATGTTCACACTCTGATTTTCTCTTTTATTCAGTTTCTTCTTATAGGACTCTCTTTTGAGGCAAAGCTATGCTCTGTAGCCAATAAGGCCGTGCATATTAAATGAATAAGCATATAAAGTCTACATCTGGAGAACTGCATTGTTCTAACCTGTGCGTACAGCTTTATGTTTCAGCTTCCTAATTTAGCTTTGGTTCCTACAGTGTCGTTCATACTGGAGATGAATGATTGATTTAAAAATGCTGAGTGAATGATTTGTTGATGGAAAAAGTTATTTTGAGGATTTATGGAATATCATTGGATTTTACATCTTGGCTAAATCTTACGAGAATAAATGTAGTTTGTGATCACAGGTAATTACAGAAATCAGCAGAAAACCAGAAACTGCCATTTGCCCTCTCAGCTCTGAGAATCAAAATTTCCAACTCAAGGCTCTGTACAAAAAATGGTTTTGCTGATGAATTTGAACAGAACTACAGGAGAGTCCTGCAGCCAGTTAGGTTAATCAGAAAAAATGTTATTACCTTTTTCCCCAAGGATGCCATTAATTTAACACTGGCAAGCTATCATTAGTGCTGTGTGAAATGACTAATTTTCCCTCAGGAGGTGTTCACATATGAGGCATGGGGTTTCCCATAGGTGTTCACAACCCTGTGCGAATCATAGGTGAGCCTTTTGCTGCAAGTGTTAGGAAAAAGCTAAATATGGATTGTTGCTTTTGCTTCCAGTGTTGTTGAAACACTTCATGCAGTATCAGAATTAAACCTTCAAGACTAACTTGAAAGAATCAAACACCTTTACATCTCCAAAAATGCTTGCTCTTTCTTGTTCAGCTCCTACTTGCACCTGCATAACGCTACCTCTCAGAAGACCCTATGTCTCTTTCATGATCCTGCTCAAGTTGAGGACAACATTTTTTTTTGTTTTTGTTTTAAAAAACAAAAAAGCAAAACAAAGCCCAAAAACCAAATATGAGGTGATTTTTTTTTTCACTAGAAGGTAGAACTCTGTGTCCAAAGAATAAACCTTTGATTCCTGTTTCTCAGCATTATTATACTGCTGGTTTTCCACATATTGTATACAGAACACATGCATGCACATAAAATTGGGTTTTTTAAGGATTCATCACAATAGAAATTCAAGTGCTGCAGCTGAATTAGTAGACTAATACCACTGGAGCAATCCAGAAAGGATTCAAGACACTTATTTGCAGAGGAACGTCAAACAAATCCAACACTAACTTCCATACTCAAAGCACTTTTAAATAAAAACCACAAAAACAACAAAAAAAAACCAACCAAACAAAACAAACAAACAAAAACCCAAGCCACACAACTTACTTTGCATGTCAGCAGCAACTACTTGGAGAAGGGGTGGAAAAAAAAAGCCTGTGGTCTAAAATGAGATGAATTGCCTTAAAACATTTAGCATTAACTCTTCAACATGGGTTGTTGAAGTTAAGATGGCAGTTATACGGCCTCTAATTGGCAAAGTGGTTTGTAACAGGACAAAAATCTGAACAGGGAGAAAGAGAGACCTGAAAGATCTACCTGAGGGGGGGTTGGGTGGGGGTTGCTTTTTGGTGTTTTGTGTTGTTTTTAGTGAAGTTTTGCTCTGAGATGGCTTTGTGGTGGTGTTCTGTTTTATTCTGTCTGCAGGCAGTGCGAACGGCATGTAGTAATGATTTCACTGCGCGTTGCTGGATGTTAGCAGGAACATGTTTGTCTTATCTTGCTACTTTTCTACAATCACAGCAGTAAAAACAGCCATTGTGCTCTCAGTCTCATAATTATCTGACACTATCATTGAGAAACAGATTTGCTTATAAACTTGAGCAATTTCATTCTTTGTCAGAAGACTTGAGTTGACATTTGGGAAATTATTTCAACTTCTTATTCCTCTTGATCTCTTCTCTAAAATATTTTAAAGGGGAGCCATTGGCATCTGTATGTTTGATATTTAAGCCAAACAGCTCCTGGACAATAACTATATTTTCACAGACTGTGGGTATAAGAAGTGAAAAATAATATTTAAGTTCATATATCTTCATGCCTTCCCTAGCTCTTGCATATTTAACTTACACGGACATAGAGATACAAGTTTGTCACTTTATGCATGTTGCTGCATCCCAGCCCCTCCAACCCCACAAACCCCTCTAACTGTAGATAAATTAATTCTGCGTCCTCCTTGTCCTGTAGCAATTCCTATAAAATTTTGCCTTCCCTAGAGATGATGACTGGATCAGCTCCCCTATTCTCAGCTGTCAGCGTATTATCTCCTTAGCTGAGCAAGGAGGGTTTTTGTGGTGTTGCATTTCCTTTGCCCACAGGTCTTCTTGAAGATGTTACCATGATGGCACTCTGTCCTGGGGTTGATGAATGAGTGATGTCCCATCTTACTAAATGTGTGGATTTTCAAATCCGGTAGAAATATGTGTATGGCTATATGGTTTCTGGTGTGATCTGGTGGGGTTCTTGCAAAAGGGGCTGCTGTTCTGGGTTTTTAGCTCTTCATCTTATCCTCTTTGTCTTGTAAAACTTGCCCAATCTACTTGTAATGGTCTCTTCACACAAAAACAACTGGAGAAGAATGAAAAGTGTCATAACATAAACTGGTGACACACCTGACGAAAAGTGCGTCACAGTATTTGCAGACCTTTAGTAGCCCTGATGCTGTGCTCCCTATCCATAATTCTGCATTGCACTCAAGTCCTGTTAAACGCCTTCTAGAGTTTCAGTGTGGGTAGATGACATTGTGAACCAGGGACTGAAAATCCAACCCATGCTGATGGAGTTATAAAAATAATAAAAAAAACATTAAGGAAAATCAAGATTACATCCAACTGCTTGAAAAGACAGGAGTACACTTCCCGTGGGAGACTGCCAACACAATTAGGGAAGTGACGCACTGTACAGCATGAACACAACTGGAGTTGGTGGGATACTTGCCAGTGATTTCTGTAGAGCCAGGATGTATATCTAATGTGAGGCGTGCTCTGATGATCATAAAACCAGTTTAGATATTCTTTAATTCCCCCAAATGCATGCTGAACTCAGTAATGCTTCCTGAAAAGACTAGTGATACAAGTTGAGACTAGTTGTTTTTTCAATGCAATACTCCAGAATTATTATTAATTATAATATTCATCAACTTAAAAAACAAAACCAACCAAACAAAACCAAACCAAACCCTAAAATATTCCCCTGGGCTTCAGGTTAACACTGAAGGTTGTTTTAAATTTCTAATTTATAATAGTGTTTGACATTTATATTGCATTTCAGTTCTTCTGTCCATACAGTTGTGTTGCTTCCTTAAAGGTGTAACTTCAAAACCTTTGAATTTTTTAACTTACTTTTGTGAACAAAACCACCAAGAATAACTACAGAAGTAGGATAGAGGTAGTAATTACATTATTAATTTATTAATTTAAAGAGATTTTTTCTTACTCCCGCTAAGTTACTAAAATTATAAAATAACCTCCTACTGTTAAATACGGTGTGAAAGAAATCATGTGTATATAACTGAATAATTGTAAGTACATTTTTAATCCACTGAATTATCTTTTCAAAGGGCATCTTATTAAACAGTCATCTTTATTAAAATAAAATTTTTCCCCAAAAAAATTTTATATATGTATAAACATTAGGCAGTTTAAGGAAAATAAGGCATACACTAGTCTAAGTTCAGCATGTTGAGTAGAAATACTTTTGTCTTTTTAAATATGAATACATATGACATGGAATATGCAGTTGTAACAGCTGTAACCAGCACCAAGTGATTTTTACTTTTTTTAAAAGTCTCATTTCCATGTAATTACATAAAGATAAAATATTTCAGATAATCTTGTCCCCATCTAAGTATACTTGAAGTTCATAAAAACAACTGCAAAACTAAACCAGGACCATTCAACGACAACTCTGAGTAATTAAAATTTTGCAGATTCTGAGTTTCAGGTTTTCAACACCAAAGGACAGATTGTTGGTATTTCCCCTGACAAATTTATTCCACATCAAGTAACAGTATTGGACCATTTAATGTGGATATGACACTCCTGAGAAAGTGGCAAAATGGAATTTAACAAAGTTTCAGAAACTTTGGATATGGGATTATGAATCCTGTAAAATCTTGTTGAAGTTCTTCTGGCAAATCCAGGCTCTGCTTTTGCAGGATAGCAGAGATGGAATTTTTTCTACTGTCAGATACAAAACACTAGAAGAATGCACAGATATTATTTAAACTAATTTGCAGTAAGAGGCAAGTGGCCCAATTTTCTCAATTTAAATGAGTTCCATTTGCAAGTTCACTTTGAATAATTTCACATTATTCAAGTCTTTTAGATACTGTTATTCAAGTCACTCTTATGTTGCTTGCTTACCTTTCTCTAGAGTGACAGCTGCTTCTTGCAACTGTGTGTGTGATTTTTTTAATTTTTTTTTTTTCTTCCCCCTGAAAAGAATCCAGGATGAAACAACAAACCTTTTGATTAAAGCCCTGTTTAGCATAGTGAAAGAGAAAGGGCACGTGTGAGAGCTGATTACCAGAGGGACTGAGGGCTCACAAAGCTGTTGAAAACAAGTCTGGAGAGACAGTGAAGATCACTTGTTCTTTCCTCTGGTACATGCAGAAAGCTGAGGGGAATGGGAGTCCCCCATCTGGAGAGACTCGGGATCTGAGAAGCCCCCGCACAACTCAGCTCTGGGGGTGGCTGGTCTTGTCTCTCTCAGCTCTTTATGGTCAAGGACAGGGGTATGCTGCTGCCTGCATGCAGTCCCCCTCTAAGGAGGGAAGATGATAGAGCTGTGCTCCTCCAGACCCTTCCCCCGGTTCCCACCTCCCTCCTGCCCTACAGTGAGTGGGGCAGGGCAAGGGGGAAACCTGTCTTCTGCCTGCCCCCAGCGCAATTCCCACAGGTGGCCCCAGGTCCCAGCAGCTCCAAAGGATCACAGTGATGATTAGTGCCCACAGGGACTATCCTGCTGGGTCTCATGAGATCAGGACTATGTCCGTTTGCTTTCACCTAACCGGAAACAAAAGTATTTTAATTTATTGTCTTCAATTGGAAATAGAATTTTGTATGCAAGAACCCCACTGCAATAGAAGGTTGCCCTTGGGATGGTTTCAGCTTCTAAACCATATTTGCCATAGGTCTTGGGGAAGGAGACTACCTCCATCAAGTTACTTGGTGTGCATTTGATCAAAGCTGAGTGGTAGATTGCATGGCAGATCATATATGCCAGAGAAAACAGCAAAGACCATTGAAATAATAGAGGATCAGATTTTTAAAATCATGCTGCTCTTTCCTGTGACAATATTGCTTTCTGTTCTGTAGTGATAGCTCCTTATTATGTTGGTATTAGGAGACTTAAACCAATGTAGAGAATTTTCGTATGTTAAGAGATACTGTTAACAAAGGATTCTAGAAGCTGGGTCAGCATGTATTTAAATAATTAAAATAACTCTATAATTATGTTTAATGAGAGAGATGGCTAAACATCTTTGTTCTATAGAACTTTGGTCATTTACCTTGAAAATATAAATTGACTCCCAAAATACAGTATTAAAAGGTAAGCACATCTGGGGATCAAACTGAAAGGCTTAGGGTTCTTTGTTTAAAACGAATCTTCAGAAACCAACAAAAGAACTGCTAAATCAAGTCATAGATCAGTAACGACATCTCTTCCTGTATTTTTAGCATTGTAGATGGCACTGATAACCATGGAAAATGTGAAATTGCATGGTGTATCCATTGCATGTAATAGTTGATCTGATTCGTTATCTCGCTACATTGTGTAACCACAAATTTTGCATACTAAGATAATACTGGAATTCTAGTAAGGGCTTTTTTCCTCAGGGAGGATGATACTGTGGGTAACTATGCATTAAAAAGTTTATCATAAACAGAGTAACTGCCTGTAAAATATTACCGAGAGCATACTAAACATACTGGATATTGAATAGGTACTACCTTGTGAAAACCCGGGTGCTAATGTCATCTGATGAATGCCCCTGTAGCTTGCTGATCTCCAGTCACAGGCAATGAAAACACACTGCTTGGTTCAGAGACAAACACTGCAGACCCAACAATATTTTATCTTAATTTAAACCTTAATCCATTTAAATAGAATCTGCACTGTAATAGTGGTGTTAAATCACAGCAACGGGAATAGTGTTAACAGCAGGACATTATCTTTTATTGAGGGCAAGCAGCAGGGTTGCTGCTAATGAGGACATCATCAATTTATCAGTTAAAGGTCAATCTAAAAGGATTTCTGCCCTCTGCCCGTCCCCCGCCCCCCATGTTGTTTGCTCTATACTACGCTGTCTGGACCCTGAATCATTTTTATCAATCATTCTGTGCTATGACAGGAGACATCTTAATGCAATGTCTGGATAATGTTTACAAGAAGTACAGATTTGTCTAATGGGGAAATTCTGCTTTCCTCCTCTTCTCATCATTTACCAAGTTGCTAAAATATCGCTACCTTTCTATTTCAAATGTTAGTTTAATATTTTTCCGTCCTGCCATTTTTCCTGAAGTTGCTGGTCGTTTTTAAATCTTAACAAGAAAGAAACCTTTGGTGGTATGAATTTCTTGGTGATTGATACGTTTTACTGGAATAAGTCTTGCAAAAGGATCCAGTATCCTTCAAGTATTATGTGTCTATTGAAGACAAGAGATTCTTAATTGCAAAAATATTAAATAAATAAGATATAACACATTGCTTACAGTGGTATTTTAAAGATTAGAGCAATTGAATCAGAACTTATTCCATACTGAAATAAAATCTAGATTTTATCATAAGAATTTAATTATTTTTCTCCCTCTCAAGCTTGTGCCATGTATTATCTACAACATGGCAACCAGAAAGCAATTTTATATTTCCTTAGTGAAGCTGTCAAACTCACATGATCCCTTTTCACAGTTCATGCTGTTTGGCGTGGTTTTGCACTTGCCAAGGAATGAGACCTTGAGAATCAACTAAAAGAAACAGTATGCTTTCTTGCACCTAATTGGGAAAATGTTGTTCTGTTTGAAGTTGCAAATCAGCTAGTTACTTGTAATTTCATTATCTGTGGACATAAGGCACTTGGTAATTGCGATACTTTTGCTTTTCCTATTTTTGTAATTTGTTTTAATCCATTAGAAGCTTAAGTCTTCGTATTGATTCTTGTCACACTTTTTTTTTTTTTCTTTTTAATTTCACCATATCTGGATTTGTAGTGTAGAGACAGCAATTTAAAAACCCTGACAAGAAGATTGCAAGTTATTTTACTCTTCCCGCCAATTCAAAACGTTCTTCGGTTTAAACAGGCCTTTTTAAATGTAGAAATAAAATCTAACATTTCTGCACAGAAAATCCGAAATGCAGAAAATACGGTATTTAGGACTATAGCTTTAAAGTAAGGCCACACTTGCATGCAGACTTTCACTGTTTTAATGTTATGATTACTGTGATTGTACCCGGGAGTCCCTCTCAGTGACAGCACCCCCGTTACGCCAGATTATGTACAAGATCCGAGTTACCAGCTTCAAAGGAGATGGGAGCCTGTGCAAGAAATGTGGCAGACAGACACAGGGTGACAGACAGGCAACCACCAGGAAACAAGAAGACAATAGTGATCATCATGATAAACACTGGCCTCAGCACGTGTTCTTAAATTATTAGGTTTTTAAACTAATTTACTTAGTGGATAGTCTTAAACAGGTTAAAAATGGGTGATGTATTGATTTTGCTTAATCTTGTGAGGAATCAATTTAATCTAGGCTGATGTTTCAGGTTTAAAACAATTTAAGAGTGTCTACACAGGAGTTTTGCACCGCTTTAACTAAATTAATCTTGAACCAATTTAATTTGGGCTGGTATAATGTTTTGGACAGGAAACACTGTATAAAATACTTAAAAGTAAGAATAAAGTGGTTCTAATCCCCAATTAATGATCAGACTTGGCCTCTAGTTACTTGAATGTCATGCTCCATTAAAATTAGTAGGATTACACTACATCTGGAAAAACAAACTTCAGCCAAAGCTTTGCCATATTGAAAACCACTGCTTTTTTGAGGTGTAATTTCATCCAGATGACAGCTGATGAGTGAAGGTTATAGCTTTTTCACACGTAGCAAGGTCTTCCATTTAACGGTCTCAGACTTCACAGGATGGCAGGGTGGGGGGAAAAGCAGGGATAAAATATAATGACGGGCTATGTGTTTACATTCCAGTTTCAGTTGCTTCTTGGCTCTTCTTTTAATCTTTAGGTAGATAATCTATTTTACTTCTCAAAAGTACTACAGTGATCCTGAATCTGCCTTGCTTCCATCATCCCTTCTGTAGAACGCGTACACGCACAGACAGTTCTTATGCAACCTCTGCTTCAGGTCCAGCTTGTGTGCTGTCTCATCAACGTGATGCGGCTCTGAGGTAACAAGTCAGCACTGTGTGTTGTATCATTCAGTGAGCCGCCTCCTGGCACACGTTCACTGAAGCTTGGTCCAGCTTTCTTTCAGAAAAGAGACCTATGGTCTAAGCACATCCTAGCTTAGAACAGAGTCCTTCAAATTCTCTGTTATTTCTTTCTAGCCACAAAAGGATAAAGGTGAACTTTACTTTCTCGCTCCTGCCTACGGGTAGACCATTTCACAGTATTCTGGTGTCTAATTGTAAAAGATGTATACATGTAGCTAGGTAGAGAGCTTCTTTCAGGAGCTTTGGAACTAGCAAATAATGTGGTACCTTAATGCTGAATTTGTTCTCAGACATACTCATCACCATGTAAGAACGCATAGTTGGATATATTCTTTGCACAAATGCAGGACTCCATCTTAAATATATTGGTGGTACCAAGTAGTGCAGTTGACACTCCTGAGGGAAGGGATGCCATTCAGAGAGATCTGGACAGGCTTGAGAAGTGCGCCTGTGTGAACCTCATGGGGTTCAACAAGGCCAAGTGCAGGGTCCTGTACCTGGGTCGGGGCAACCCCTGGTATCAATACAGGCTGGGGGACGAAGGGCTTGAGAGCAGCCCTGATGAGAAGGACTTGGGGGTACTGGTGGATGAAAAGCTGGACATGGACCAACAATGTGCGCTTGCAGCCCAGAAAGCCAATTGTATCCTGGGCTGCATCAAAAGAAGCATGGCCAGCAGGTCGAGGGAGGTGATTCTGCCTCTCTATTCTGCTCTTGTGAGACCCCACCTGGAGTACTGTGTCCAGCTCTGGGGTCCTCAGCAGAGAAAAAACATGGGCCTGTTGGAATGGGCCCAGAGGAGGGCCAGGAAGATGATCAGAGAGTTGGAGCACCTCTCCTATAAAGACAAACTGAGAGAGTTCGGGTTGTTCAGCCTGGAGAAGAGAAAGCTCTGGGGAAACCTTTTAGCACCCTTCCAGGACTTAGAGGGGGCCTACAGGAAAGATGGTGTCCTGGTTTGAGCAACACAGGACTAATTTATCTTTTAATGCCTGGGAAAACCGCACTTTTAGAAGACCCTAGTGTCTGAATTAATTAAAATATTTACTTTATAGCCAGCTATGGCATGTAGGTTTCAAGGTCTCAGTGTTTTTGAGTTAGCCAGGTGCAGGGATGAGAAGCGAGACCCAAGCTGCCTAACTGGGTTATTTCATACCATGAATGTCACATTCAATATAAATTTGAAAGTTTGCTGAGGAGTTCTCTCTCTTCCTTGGTGGCTGTGATCCTGAGAACTTCTTGCCCTTTTGCCGGACCCCTGAGCCCTTCCCTTCCTCCCAAAACCGTGGCGCACTCAGTGTCCGACATTTGCTGTCTCCTGCTGGGAGTGCACAGCTTCCTGCTGGTATAATTGGCTGAGTATAATCCTTGTATATTTTATATTAGTATTGGGATCAATACTGGTTCTTTAGTATTATTACTGTTAATGATTTAGTCTTATTCTATTAAATCTGTTTGTATTTCAGTCCTCGGGTTTCCTTGTTTTTTCATGATTCCCCCTCCTGGGTGGCGGGGGGAGGGGTCACCGGGTGACAGAATAATTGTCTAAATGACAATAAATTGTTGTGGGTTTCTCAAACCATAACAGATGGGGACAAAGCTTTTTAGCAGTGCCTGTTGCAATAGGACAAGGGATAATGGTTATAAACTAAAAGAGGGTAGATTTAGACTAGATAAAAGGCAGAAATTTTTTACAATGAGGGTGGTTGCCCAGAGAGGTGATAGGTGCCCATCCCTGGAAACATCCAAGGTCAGGTTGGATGGGGCTCTGAGCAACCTGATCTAGTTGAAGATGGCCCTGCTCATTGCAGGGGAGGTTGGACTAGATGACGTTTAAAGGTCCCTTCCAACCCAAACTATTCTATTCTATGATTCGATCCGATTCTATTCTATTGTAGAAACGGCATGTGGAGGATTCATGGTTTTCTGTTTGTTTGGGTTTTTTTTTCCCTTTTGTGCAAGGCCAGGAGCATAAGTGCTGTTTAATAAATCTTAATGATAATAAAGATCAATACACATGAGTGTATTTATTGCTGTTTGTAAACAAAAAATATAAAATGCTATCTCAACTGCTGTAAAAAGTGTTGATGAGGTCCATTTAATTCATGGATATTGCTGATATTTTAATTCAGTGGTAGCATTGGGATGATAGAAACATATATCTCTTTGAATTTATATTTGCAGGAAAATGAAAGCCACTAGAAATACGGTTTAAGAGCAAGTTTGCTGCTAGTTTACAATAGCAGAATCCTACTTTCACTTGATTCATAATGAGAAAATACTCCATTTAAAAATTCAGTCCTGTAGTTTATAGTTTGTCACAAATGCCAGAAAAATAATGTTGCACATGAAATTGTGTGCCAGTGTCCCTATAGACACAACATTACAGAATAAATATGAGTGTAGCAGGCTTGGTTTTAACTTAATGGTTATAGAAAATTTACTGTGGCAGGTCCAGTTGGGGATATTTCTCATCTAAACCACCTCAAAATTGAAAAGGGCAAAAATTCATAGATACTGAGGTCAGAAGGATGAGTTTCCTTTTGGACTCTTTCTTAGCTCCCCCCCAAAAAGGTAATTTCTTTGTTCGGAAACAACTGGAATGACTTGAAATCACATCATTACAGCAGTCTTTTTTTTTTTTTCCCCCCAGATGTGTTTCCATATCTGTAAACCCAGTGTCATGCATCTTCTCAAACTGACAAAATGGTGAACAACTTAAATCTTATCTTTCAAAAATACAGGTCCAGTGAGAGGGAGAGATAAAGCTGAAGTATTAGCAAATAGTTTAAACTTTCCAAGCTGCTTTAGAGGCACCCAAATGTTAAACCATATGGGCAAAATTCTACTGTCAAAATCACACATGCTACTTTTTGAAAATTAATTTAAAGTAAATATGTTATGGGCCAGAATGTCTAATTGATGCTCTGTGGGCTTTTTTCCATGTTCTAAAATGTGCTTTGCTCCAGATCTCCATGCTTGCTGCAGATGGTCAAGCTTCAGAAGGGGCTTGGTTTGGCCAACAAGTGGCTTGCCAACCACAATTTACTTTCTTGTTGCCTGAAGTGGCATGAAATTCACCTCTGACGTGAGTTCTTTCTGACCACCACGTAAACATATTTCACTATTTTTTTTTCCATACATCGCACAGTGAGCTGATATGTCTGAGATTTGTCATGGTGAAAATTTGTGTAATTATTGATGATGATATAAACTGAGTGTAAAATTACTTATGCAAGTTTGAGCTGGCATAAACAAGGACCGAATGTTCACCAGAGAATCAGATTCCTGGTTTGAGGCAGTGGGACTGGGCTGAGTTACCAGGTGTCTGCCTTCACCTTACCAGCTCTGCTGGCCTCTTTCATGAATAACAGAAGTCATTTTAATCCCCTTTTCCTACAGCCATATGACGGTGGTTCACAGAAGACGATTTCCAATACTAACCAGTCCCTAGTTTGAGATTTTTAGAAACATACATAACTTCCTCAGGGACCTTATGTATGTCACATTCAGCACCAGTAAGAACAACTTTTTGGTTTATTGCATTTGGTCTCCCACTACTTTCTAGTTCTGTTTGTTGTACTAGTAACTATAGCTTACAGTTTGTCAGATTTTACACCCTTTTTCATAATTTACTTAGTTGTATGTTTTGTTCTCATCAACTACCAGTAGCGGTTGTGAAGAAGTCAAAGCAGCAATATTCCATGCTGCTGAACTAAATTTTTTGTATCTGTTTTCACAAAATTTCTTCATCTGTAAGTCAGGAAACCCCATGACTAGGCAAATAAGCCATTGGGTGGCAGCTGAACTCAGACACTGGAAAAATAATTCCAGCATAGTTTAATACAAATAGAATTTACCTTTCCTTCCCCTTCCCACTTCCTCAAAATGAAAGCCTGGGTTGTTTTTTTTTTTTCCTGCATAGAAAAGAGTAATTTTAGACTTTTGGGGAAAAAAACACCCACCTATTATCTTCCTTTCCCTTAGTTCTCCCTGAAATCTAAAGCTCCAGAAAGAGAGAAAAAGGCCTGCGGCCTCTCCGCATTGCTTTGGGATTGCCCTCTGGCATCCAGCCCTGGAAGTAAAACTAGCTTTCACCCTCTGCCAGAGGGGTTTTAAACTGGCCTGTTCTCCCAGCCCTGCCTGAGGATGCTCCCCAGGTCACTGTCATCCCAGATACTCTCCTCCAGCCACCATAAATTTCTCTAGCTGACACTGGTTTGTTCTGTAGCATGAATGTTCTCAGGGAACGTAAACTAGAATCCCCTGTAACTTGTACTTGTAACTTGCTTCTCAGGTGAATATCCTACTCACTATATATTGTGATGTTGGAGTAAATTATACAGCATGAAACAGCTCTAGCTGGGGGCTGTGCAGGCTGCCAGTTTCAGCCTCCCATTTAAAGGTGAAACCCTTTTCCTCAGGTATAGATTCATCCCCTAAGATTAATGGTATTGTTCCACTGTCTTTTGGGGAAGGATACTGATTTTAGGCAAGTTTCATCTCTCTGAGACTCTACGTCCTGCACATAATACATTAGAAAAGGACAATTAAAAAGCTCACACACTAGATGAAAGATGCTCTCTGCCCTCCTTTCCAATACAAGAATGCAGGGTAAAGGTATTTTCCTGGAAGCTGAATATATGAGTTTAATCTACTGAGGGAAAAGAAGGAATGGAATTGATATTTTCCATATACCTCTACTGAATTTCAATGTGCTAATGCATTATCTGATCCATTCCAAACACATCAGGGTTATAGCTCATGTACAAGCCATCTGCGTGATACATGTGCAATTTGTTCATAGCTTCCCAGATGTATTAGAGCCACTGCACAGGAGTTGAAGCCTAGGGAACAGATCTGCACTTGCACATCCATATGATCTTTACGTGCATGTTGAGTATTTGACTGAGATTTCGGAAATTAATTCAATCAGGGCTACAGCCTTTATAGAATCCCAGAGGAAAAGACAAAGGCTAGAACTCAGATAAAACTTCCCAAAGATAAAATCCCCAAGTAAAAAAAGCCCAGAAAAACAAAAAACCCAAATCTGCTGACCTTGTTGCTTGAGAAAATTTGCACCTAGTAACCTGGGTCCTCAGAGTGCAACGGTACTCCCTGACCCTCCTCATTTCTTAAATTATTTGGCTCAGGTCTGTGATTCCATCTAATGAGTGTACCGCAAAAGATAGGCACTAGGTTTTGGAGATTATAGAGGAGAAAAGAAACTGATAAAACGCTACATATTGTAGAAAGGAGGTTGCTATTACATTTGAGGAAAAGTTTGAAAGTATTATTTTGGGCAGAGCCTTAGCAATGAAGGGGAAAGCCACATCTTTTTTCAGTGAACTAAAATTTTATTGCATTGTAAGAATTCTCATTCATGCCTAGCAACCCTAGACACAGGGAATCAGAAAAGAACTGGAGAGCTAAAATGGTAGGAATGTTTAAAAGAATTCAATCTGAATTTAATTTATTTCTGGCATGTTCAATCTTTCATGTTTCAAACATTTCACACATTTTAGGGTATTTTCTTCTTCCGGTAGAGAGTAACTGAATCGATCAGTTCTGTTCTGTGCATTTCTGAAATTGTTGCTGTTTGGAACTAATACATTGCAACTGCATGACAGCTTCTAAATGAGACCAAAAATAAATCAAAGGTTTGAAGGGTTGCCTTGGGCACCTACAGAGGTTGGATGATTAAGTGAAACCGAGTGAGTAATATGTAGTGAATAATACACTCAAAGAATTTTTATCCTTTTTTTTCTCTCTACTATTAACTGCAATCAAATTGTCCTTTGTACAAGTTTGCTATTCATCTTAGTTGGCTTATTCTTAGCAGTAAGTTAGTTTGTTATTTTTGTTTTATGAACAGATCGTAGCTGCTGCTGTAGCACACAGAAAGCTGCTGTAGTGATAGTTGTTAGTGACTGATCACTTAGGCCTATATTTGTAATTTCCTTTGACTAGGTATGACTTAGGACAGATGGCAATAAAAATAATTTAGAAAAAAAGGAATTTTGATTAATGTCTTTGCAGAACATACAAGATTACCCAGTGTCACGTATTTGTGAAACTGAGCAACACCAACACCAGTATCTTCAGAAATAACTGTAATCCAGTTGTGTGACCAGAAGCTTGAAGTACTACAGCGTTAGCATTTTTGTCTACAGTTTCGTGCATGCTAATCTCCTTGTCATGAATATGGCCCAACGCATTTGTTCTGTCAGTGAAAAAGACCAACGAGATGTTCTTTGGTTCATACCCTTTGATGGATAATGGAAGTAAGCTGTCTACAAGCTCCAGTAGTATGCCCTTTCTTTATATAGATTACTAAAACTTGACGACTCAGTTGGATAAAAGTAGCAGTAAGGGCTCAGAGAGAGTAATAGCAGCTAACGTATTAAAAAAAACTGATCAAAAATCAGATTTGATGAACTGGGGGTGGTGGGGATTGTTTTTTTGATCCTCTTCATTTACTTACTGTGGCACCTACATGATTATTTATATCGTGCCACAGGCACGCCAGACATTTTATAGGCAGACAGTAAGACAGGGTCCTGGCCCTAGCAAGCTTGCAACTCAATTTAATATTCCCTCAAAGTTTGAATAAAGGTCAATGTATGGCATAACTATGCATTCTTAGGGAGTCTGTGAATATAAACTGCAACTACATTATATGTGTATTATTTAAAGTCCAAATGTTCTCTTAGTTTTTTTGCTCCAGGCTGAGAATAATAAGTCAATATTTTGTTATCAGTGGGGTACAGCCTCAGAAGCAGTGCAGTCCTGATTTTAATATTGATTTCTCCATTGTACAAGAATTAACATGTGTCTTGCTTCTTGAATCACAGATCTTATTTCCTGTATATATTTCACAAAAGAGCTTTGGAATAGCAATGAGCAGTTTATCATTTTACCTGTTTTAACTAGGGCTGGGCATATAGAAGGCACAGAAAATGTAGGCACATGTTTTCTGGAAAATTTATCATAAATTTGTGTTGCATGTTAGCTACAAGAATAGATAATAGATAATGTTTCTGGCTTAGCACAGAAATTGAAACAATTAATCTGAGTCTGTATGGGTTGCCTTAAAACCTGACTTGTGAGCAGAAGTGCATTGACTTTTTAATCTATTTATTATTTAATCATTTATGAAAAGGAGAATACCATGAACAGGGGTTTAATATTCCCAACTTTGTTCTAACTCTAATGCATGCTGTTAATCTGGCATAGTTTGGTGATCCAGCTTGTTTCTCAGATGCTATCAAAATGCAGTATATGGGAGAGGAACAGATTAAGAAATCATTATATCCATTTGAGAATGAGTTATTCCTGAAAATTTTCCATATTAGACTGGCATTTAAACCACTGTTTTGTAATGAGATATGTTCTGGATAAAGATGAAGTTAGTGACTCTTGGTTACCATAGAACACCCGGGCCACAAAATTTTCTAATCCATCTCTCCACAACACAAAAAAACCCAATACCTAATTCACTCATGACAAGTATCTTTTTAGTTTTGTAACTCTTTATTTCCTTTGAGATGAATAATGGGATGATTCAAAAATTTTGATGCAGGTCTTTACCTGCTTCCAAATGTTCCAAAATATATTTTACCCTTTGGAATTGTTTTTAATATCAATCCTCTTATGTAGTATATTACTACATATAATGAGACAGTCCTTGGGATCCATATTCTCTGGTAAACTCATGTAATTTCTTGGTTCACTCTGCATTAAAATGGCATACCTCCATCTTCTGGTACCCCTCTAGTTCTCCTGTAGCATAGCAGGGTATAACTGCTTAAAAAGCTAAGAAAAATAGGATTGCTGCCCTAGAAAGTACCCTGCTTTATTGCAATTCCTTCTCCTATTCCTGCAAGAACAGCTGGCCTTAGAGAGATGAAAGGAGGAAGAGATCAGATGGTGAAAATAAAAAGAATTGTGCGAAGATCAACCCTTTTTACTCAAATCGCACTCTCCCCAGGAGACATCAGCTGACTATTGCATCTGGAGCTAAGTACATTTGGAAGCCTAAGAGATTCCCAAAGAGAATCCATTTAATGTTTCAGAGACCACAATGAGCTTTACTCAAACCACTTGTCAAAGATACAGATCTGCAGGTTTGACTTGAATTTCCCCCTTACAATGTAGCATTTTTAAAAGACATGCCAGACAGATGCTGATTCTTTATACAGTTTAACATTTCCCTACAAGGATGTATTGCTTCTATAATTAGTGCTATTCTTTTGATGCATCCAAGCATAATTTTCTGTTGTATCTCGTGTTTGTTTTCATTAGGTTACCATGGAGATCTTGGAAATCATTGACTTGTAATGGATTTCTTTGAAGTTCAGCAGCTATATAAGTAGATGTGAAGCATTTTAGTTAGGATTGCTTCCACTAGACTATACAATGCTACCCTCTAGTTCTTTTACAGTACAACAGCACCTTCCTTTAATTCTTTGTGCAGGTGTAACAGACTAAAACCATGTTTAATATTCTGGACAAGCTTTCCTTTGGGTGTATTTTGGCTGTCAGCTTTGAGGAGAAAAAACCCCACCCTGTCTCAGTGCACCTACTGTTGGAAGGGAAAGAGCTTTCCCCACTCTTGGGGAGGAATTTTCATCAAAAGTTGCTGAAAATATTTGCTGCTATGGGAGGACAGCATTAACTTGCTGCTTGTCTTTCGCTGCTGCAAGCTGTCAGAGGAAAAACACTGAACAAATGCAGTCCTGCTACTTTGGAAGTTGAGCTGAACTGGCTATGTTGCCTGATAAGCATTCAACTTTCAGATCCCAATCTTTTCAAGAATAGCAGCAGGAACTAAGATAACCCACACCCAAAGCTACCTTTTTATCTAGTTATGAAGTTGCTTAAGTTGAAAATACAGCAAACTGTTGTTCTAATTAACTAGCTGTATGAGAGAGAATTGTTCAAACGTAATGGTTTTCAAGTGTTTGGCATAATCAATATCCAGGTGTTTTGTTGTATCCCATAGTTTCTCCTGTTGTGCTTCAGATATTGAAAGCTATGATTGAAAGCACCCTGTGCCCTTGGCAAAGATTCCCCTAAAAATAAGGTTGTCACTGATTGTTTCTCCCGTTTTTCTCTCCACTCTGGACATACCAGCATGGTAGAAATCCCGTGTGACATACAAGTGCATAATGTCCCTTGTCAGAAAGTGCTCATTCCTTTGTAGATCACAAAACAGAATAACTGGAGAGATTTTCAGATAAAATAACTGTGCTTGTTCAAGTTACAAAAATGACTCAGTAAATATACAGGGGTTAATATGGAATTACTACAGTGTCTTACATACACCTTCATTCCACAGGCTGGAACCGTCTTTGTTGGCATACATAGCATTTAAAATGCAACAGCCACCCTTACCATAAGTATTGAAGACATCTCTTGTTCAAATTAGTTTCAGCACAAAAATGTTCAAACATAAAGTCTCATTACCTTTCACATGAGAGAAGTAACCTGGAATACCAATGATTTGCAGAAATCTAGTAAAGTGGAATGAAATAGAAATCTATTTAAATTTTGAGAGAATATGACTATTTATTGTCAATATTTGAGATTTTAAATTTTCCAAACTTGGGAAAAGTCTAGTTCTATGGTCTGAAATACCCCTGTTTGACAGTCATTAACAAATGCTAGCTTTAAATAACAATGCATGCTGCCTTTTTTTCTATATATACTTCCATGTTAATCATAAAATTCCCCAAAATTGAAGTAAATTGTGGGGTTTCCCATTATAAAAGGACAAAATAATTTAACTATGCAATAAAATGCATTAATAATAATGTCACTAGAATCATTAATACTAGCTTACAGGCAATCCTCTAAACATTTAAAATTTGGTTCAAAAATTTACCTGAAGCTTATCCTATGTAAATCTCCTGGGACGTACAGTATTTTATAGGAATTTATTCAGGTGCCTGCTACATCCACCTGGCCTGAAAGAGAGGAAAAAAAGATTTGAGTATTTCAGTGCTCAAGCTGCAGAGCTATCAGGAACTTTAAGCTATAGAACAGTGCAAAGCTAGCATGAGTGAGACGAAGAATAATGGGTGAACATTTTTTAAAAAAAATAAAAGTTAAGCTTGAATTTCAGGTGAGAGTTTGGTGTACGTTGTTTTTCTGGGTTCTAGCTGAGAATTAATCTAGTACTTAGTCCGTCCATTCTAAAAAGTCATTGCTGTCTCAGATGTACATTTTGATAATTTTTCACAAATGACCAAGTCTGTTTCCTTCTCCTTATTTTTAATTCCTAATATTGAGAAATCTGGCCTTGTTGAAGTTAAAGCATGTGAAATATGTGACTGCTTGGATTCATCTATCCTTGATTGTCATTTTGGCATGGGAGGATTGTATGGGAAAGCAGCAATCAGTTCACAAAAAAGAAAGATCTCACTTGAATTATAACAAGTGATCAAAGAAAGAAGAGAGTTATTTGGAATTCGGTCTTTATTTTTATTTTTTCTTATTCATTTTTTACATAGATTGGACATCTGTTAATCTGAAAATCTTGTTTCTTTGATGGCTTTCTATGCCCACTGTCTCCTGACACACAGTAGCATACTATGTGTACAGAAGCGCTAATAATGGCAGGTCACAAGAAGGAGATGCAATGCATCTTGGGTTCGGCTTCTCTGAATGCACAGGCAGCACTTCCAGGATGACTGATGTTCATAAATGTGCGAGTAGAAATCCGAAGAGGTCAGTCTGGGAAGTTGTGTTGCTGTGACTTCAGATCTAACTGACAAGTCATCTTTTGTGAATGAATGCTACCTTGTCTTTCTCAAAATCAATACAAAGCAGCACTTCCTGAAGCCAGAAAAACCCAGAAACTGGGTTCCCAAAATAGACCCAAGTGAAACTTGTGGTTTTCAGCTTGTGATAGCTAACTTGGTGAATGAAGACAGGTCTTAATGCCTCTTCATGTGGCTGTACCCAGGAAAGTTATTTTTGTTTAATATACAAAGTGGTGGTATGTTTGCAAAGTTGTCAATGAGTGTTTCTAAAATCCAGCTGCCACCACAAGGAAGGGTGGGAGGGTGAGGATGACGAAGGAGCATGATCTCAGGACAGTATGGGCAGCCTAATGGCCCCTCATCCCTGGAAGAGGAAGCTCTCTTCCTTCTTTTCACACCTCTCAATTCCTGACAACAGTACTGTCTCCATTTTTTCTCGGTATCTGATGTTCCCTTGACCCTTACACAACCTGATCTGTTTCTTCAGTATTAGCGAATTAAAGCAATCTAATTTGCAGGTATTTGTTACGAGCTTCAGTGAGTCAAATTAGCTGGCAGAAAACAGACGAGGGGTGGGGGCGAGCAGTGGCAGAGCCAGAAGCGCAAAAGGAAAGAGGTGGAGGGGCCCGTAGCAGCAGTGAGCCGCCAAATGCCTTCCCATCGCCCTGTGGCCTGGCCCATTAGGCCAGGAAGAGTTTTAGGAGGCTCTTCTTGAAATTCTTTGCGAGTTTCAGAGGTCGGCGGCTTTCACAGCAAAACCAGCTCAAGAAACCCCTGCCGCTTCTCCTCCCCGTCCCCACCCTGCAGTCCCTGGCCGCCCGGCCTTGCTGCCCCGCTGCCCCTGCTGTCAGCCCAACCCCGGGCACCCAGGGGGCCGCGGCCGCTGCTCCTCCCGCCCCAGGGGGAGGAGGGCAGCAGTTCACCTCCGCAGGTGGCACCGATCCAGCCCCTCGGTTCAGCTCGCGGGCGGTTCTAGTAGCCACCAGAGGCATAACAGGGTGCTGTGTGTGGAAAACAGCCAGTGTCTGGGTTTGGAAATGTCTAAAGCTCGTCCCTTAAAAACCAGTGATCCTACCGATGCAGTTGATGGGGCTGGAAAGCCTACTAGAGAAGTAGCCTTTTTTTGATTTTGGTTTACCATCTCTGAAACGTTTGGGACCACTTTCAGTTGAGAAATAATCGAAAACTTTAAGAACTTATGTGTGGGGTGCGGGTGCCCACGCTGGGCTGTCCCGGGGCGCTGCCGGGCGGCCCCTGTGGGGAGCGGCCGGGGCTGCCCCGAGCCGGACGCAGCCGGTTCCAGCCGGCTCCGACCCACCCCCCGCAGGGCACGGCTGAGGCCCGCAGCCACCATGGCGGCGCCGCGGGGAAAGCCTCTGTCAGACGGGGCAGAACGGCAGCCAAGGGAAGAAGTGTGAGGGACGGCACCAAGGTGAGGGGAGGAGGAGGAGCTCCAGGTGCCCGAGCAGGGGCTCCCCTGCAGCCCCTGGGGAGACCACGTTGGGGCAGGTATCGACGCTGCACCCACGGAGGACTCCACGCTGGAGCAGGGGAAAAGCGTGAGGAGGAAGGAGCGGGAGAGGAGCTGCTGTGGACTGACCATGGCCCCCATTCCCCATCCCCTGCGCCACCCGGTGCGGGGAGAGGCCGGGGAGTCGGTGATGAATAAGCGAAGGTCAGCCTGGGAGAAAGGAGTGGAGGGAAGGAGTTTTAGTTTTTGTCTTTGTTTCTCACCATCCAACTCTATTTTAACTGGCAATGAATTAAATGAATTTTCCCCAAGCCAAGCCTGCTTTGCCTGTGACAGCAATTGGTAGGTGATCTCCCTGTCTCTACCTTAACCCATGAGCTTGTCAGTCTTATTTCCCCCCCTGCCCTGTTGAGGAGGGGGGCGGGAGAGCGATGGCCAACACACCACAACTGGGGATGTAATTTGTAAGCCTAGTTATAAAGAATAGCGCCTAGCTATAGGAAAGAACAGGAACAATCTGCAGATGTAAGGACGAATACCATGCACCACCATCACATGGACACGCTCTAAAGCCAAACTGCAGGGTCCAAGGAAAACAGTAAGATGAAGCAGTGGGTATAGCCTGTTGCTCTCACAAACCTTCTGAATTTTGATTGTAAATAGATGTCTTTGGTATTCACACATGGAGCTTTCTTCCACAGCTCTCAAAAGGACAAACAATGTCCTGACTGGCCATTGCAGAGCCTGAGGATGCTTCTCCTTGCATCAGATGCCTTGCTTTATAAAACAACATCTGTACTTAATAATACTTCCAACATTTGTTGGGTAATTGTTTTTTGTGTTCCTCATCATGACTGCTTTTCATAGCTCTGATTTCTTGTACACCTAATGGACTCTTACACTGTCTATTGACCCCGGTAACCCTAACAACTTCTGAAAATCATTAGATCTGAAAGGAAAAATACATAAAGTAGAAAATAATGGAACCTTTTGTTACAGGATTGCTTGTGTTTCTAAAAGATGCTGATTGCCTTTTGAAACTAAGGAACATTTCAGCCTCATCTGTAGTATTACACAGATAAACACAAATGCACACAAAATTACATGTTACTATAGCCTTACTTCTGTTAAAATATTATTTCTATAGTTAATTGCAATTTCTTCAGTAGTGTTTCAAGATTATTTATTTTAAAAAGCTAATGGTTCTACATCAAAATTTCATGGGAATTGAGGTAGTGCTTCTTACTGTGTGTTCAAATGGAAAAACATGAATTATACGGTTTGACTCACAATTGTTTTTTAACAGTTTGTGTTTGCAAGCAGTTTGTAAGGCAGTCCACCTTTTGAAAAAGATTTTCATCTCAGCAGAGATTTTATTTGGACAAAAAAAAAAAGAATAACTATCATGAAGTACTGATTGATGGTTAAGAGCCTCAGGACAAAATCTAACTAGCAGATAACCTACTAGTAAGCCCATATGAACAGAAGACAAAAAACTAACATAGCGGTGGAAGGAGTTAAACTACTTTGCAGAATATTAAGGCTCCACCAGCAACGTCTAGACAGAAGAAAGCCCTGGCTGTGCAAAGTGATCAATGAGAGATGATTCTTGCACCCATGGAGCTCTAGTGAACTCAGCAGTGCAGGAGCTGGTGTCAGTGGATTAAATTGCAGAATCAAATCCTAAGGAGTGATTGAGAAATTGCCCGAGACCAGTTTTTGTACTAAAATATTTTGATGCTGTGTTCTTTGGCAGGAGAGAAATTAATTAGGGAGTTATAAAGCACCATGAACGTCATCTCTTCCAGCCCTGCCGCAGAATTTTAACTCTCATGCCAGTGGCAAAAAAATGATTTCCTGTAGACAGATGGAGCTGGGAGTCGCTGAAACCCTCTAAGACCTCCAGCTCCAAAGAAAGTGCAACACAGCCTCTCTCTGGTCTCGCCTTGTTCTCTTTGCTTTCTGTTGTTTACTTTGCTAGTTTGCCTGAAGCTGTTTGTTCTGGTTGGTCTGTATTTGCTTTGGAGGATGTTGCTTAACACGGATTGTACCTCGTGTCTGCTTTTTAAATTCAAACCCCATGCTACTCTCATAGTCAAAAGTTGTCTGCAGTACCAGAAATTCAGATAATCCATCGTGGGTGGAAAAAAAAAAAAAAATCAAACCCTTTGATTTTTGGAAGTGAAATGCAATATCTTGCGGAGTTTAAACCTGAGAGGCGAGCTCTAATGATGCTGAATATTTGTCTGCGCGCTCTTTAAGCAATCTTACCATACAGGTAAGGCAGTATCTGGCAAATGGAACATGGTATTGCCATTAATATTTTACCAAGTATTGTTTACTCGAAAGCATAGATTGTATCACTTGTTTTTTTATATCTGCAGCTGCAAATGGAAAAGGAGTTCCTTTAGGCTGGGGATGTCCAGCCTGCGGCTATTGCATGAAGTGCAGCTGGAGAACAGTTTGGCTGCAGCTTCCTGCACCGCGGGGCTCCAGGGAGATGCACAGGGGGTGTAGTGTCTCTGCCTGCGTCTGTCTGTCTGTACTGCTGCTGCTGGGCGGAATCCCGCATACAGTAGGAAGTGATCCAGCAGGAGCTGAAGGGGCAGCATCCCTCATGTACCCAGGGACCCAGCTGCGGGGCTGGGGCTGCTCGCGGCTTTCCAGCCATTCCATCCCTGGCAAGCGTAGCCCGTGGGGTGAGCTTTAGAAGTCACGCCAATCGACCGTGCTGAGAGCTTGCACGAACACAACATGATTTTGCGTGGACTTTCAGCCCTTTTGACTGGCTATCAGAGATTTCTGTAGATTCTTCTGAGAGAACAGAATAGAATAGATAATACGCCTTCAGCGTTGTATGGATAAAACTTGAAGAAGAAAATTTACTCCCTTCATGGCCTTTGCTGGCAGGGACATGTATCCCTGATTAAAAGCAGAAAAATGACGCTATCACTAAATGTAAAAATATTACCGAATCCGAGGGCTGGTGTTTTAAAGAGAAGAATTACCGCGCGAAAAATTTACGCCAGGCGAATCGCAACCCCGCGGCCGCCGCCGGCCCGCCCCGCTCCGCCCAGCGCAGCGCAGCGCAGCGCAGCGCAGCCCAGGCGGGGAGTCGCGTCCCAGCAGGTGGCGCTGTTCCCCCGAGCCGCCGGCGCCCGCTGGCTGCCGGTGGAACGTCAGGCAGGGACGGGCGGGCTGCGGCTCTCGGAATCCTTGGGCGCTGTTTGTAGTCGTAATAATGACGTGCATTAAATCCCTCCTTTGATTTTATCCGTTTAAGCTGTCCTACGCTTCCTTTTTTTTTTTTTTAAAAGTTTTATTTTGTAGGAATTGAAGGCCCTCAAGTAAACTTCTAAATGATAGGTCAAGTTACAGCTTTCTCTTATAAAGCCACTTAAGTTTATCTATGTCCTTTGATTCTTCTCCATCTGCTGGTATGCCTGTATAAATGAAAGGATTATTGCTACATGTAGTTAATTATAAAACAATATATACGGGGAGATTACGGATGCCCCATCCCTGGCAGTGTTCAAGGCCAGGCTGGATGGGGCTTTGAGCAACCTGGTCTAGTGGGAGGTGTCCCTGCCCGTGGGGGGGCGCAGGGGGGGTTGGAACTAGGTGATCTTTAAGGTCCCTCCCAACCTGAACCATTCTATGATTCTATGATTTTATTAATTATATAATTATATTAAAAAAAAACCAAAACAACACGAAATGAAGCAATTGTTTTAACGAATTGTGTTTGTTGACAAGGAAGTAAATGGTGGAGGAGACATGAAATAAATTCTGGCTCTCGGAGAATATGGGCAAACTTCATAATTGATGAATTTCATCTTAGTGTTGGAGTAAACCTGACTTTGCTTAGACCTCACCCACAATAAAGGGCCTGGTCAGCTGGGTTGGGTCCTAGAGGAAGGCTCACACTGCCAATACTGGTACATAAAATGTCATTGAAGGAAAGCGGTTGAGTAAATCTTTTCATTCTGTCCAGAATTTCATCTCCCAATAGACTTGTGTAGCTAAACAGTACAAGAATTGTATTTGTTACATTAGGAAGAATATTATTACTGAGAGGCTACTGGAAGTAATAAGAGTATTAATTTAGGGTTTGGTCGTGGTGTGTTTGGTGGGTTTTTGTTGTTGTTTTTTTCCCTCTCTCCTGTTTAAGGATTAGGAAATACTTCTCTCAATATGAAAATACTGCTTATCTGATTTGGTTTGATTTGATATTATTTTTTTAGAGAGAGTTATAAAGACTGCTTTATGAATTACTTGCATTGGATTTTTTTAAAGGGATGCGCATCAGTCACATTTTTTATCTAATTTAATATCTCTAAAATGAACTGGGTGGATGTAGCAAGGAATGCAAATGTAAAAACAGGTTGGACCACATATCCACTAAAAACAAAGGTAATGACGGATAAATTTATCCTGAAGGGTTGTATGTAAGAGCGTGGTTAAGAGGCTAGAAAACACAGCTCAGGAACTACTACTCAAAAGGGACTTCCTGTGTCTGCTTATGATAATGTTTAGTCCTTTAACAAAACAGTTGAAAGTCTTTATAGGAAACAGATAATCAGATATAAAAATTAGAAACATGTGATGTGTTCAATGGCAGCCTAGAACAGGCATCGTTCCTTGTTTAAAAATTTAGCTTCCCACTAAGGGTAGATGATGCACAGCACGGATTTTGACATCTTTGCTTTTAAATGTTAATCTTAAGTTTATTGTATGTAAGAAGCAGTAAAATTTCTGAAAATAGGAATTTTATTCCCTAGCTCCCCATCCCCGGCCCCTAAAATGTAATGTGAAAAAAGAAAGAAAATAGTGCACATTTTCCCATTCTTCTTTTCTTATCTGTACCTTTGTACATACTGAGTTAGAACTTCTAACAGAAATCCCACCCAGAATGAAACTGTGGAAGTAAATAAATTATATGATGGAATTCCGATCATAAAAAAGCAATGGTCTATATTAAGTCATTTTTTAATCAAAGAGCTTTCCCATTTTAAATCCCATGCCACCACATCCCTCTCAAAAGGCAGAAAAGAGGCATTAAGCATTGAGTTCAGAGGACTGAAATAGGCTTTTCAGTAGTTACTACATGGAAACTCAGTTACTGGCTGAAGTAATATCCAGAAATAGCCTGGGAGGCAGATGCAAAGTTCTGCAGAGTACCTGTGGTATTGTTATTGTGTTCTGACGTTGAAAAATGCTCTGAAAAAAAATGACATTTCATGTACAAAATTTGAATTTTGTATTATTGAATGTTAGTTCATGTGGACTTCATGTTACGGTATGATCAGCATAAAGTAATGAAAGGGAAGGTTTGCAGAATATCGTAGAAATCTGATAAACACTGTCTTTTTAGATTTACATCCATATTTTTTTAATGAAATTGGATGCCATTCCCTATGTACTTATATATGTGTTTTATAGAATATAGGTTGGTGTTTCAACCCTTTCTGTGTCCATCTTTTATCTGTGACCTATTTTTGTGTAGAATGGTATTTGGCAAATCAGTTTCATGCAAAGCAAAATCTAGTTGTGTGATGAGGAAGCTGTCCCAAGTTCAAACATACGTGTGGTTTCAATAGGGCCGTCTAATTTTAGCTCCGTCTCAAATTACTATTTTCAGTTTTGTCAGCAAACTTCTTTCAGCCTATAGTTTGAAGATGGACCTTTGAAATACAAGGTGAGATGCAGATCTTGTGGAGTAGGAAGTCTATCAAAAAGTAGGAATGAATGATTAATATATATTTTTTTACCGAGGCCAGAAGACTAATTTAGAAAAATAGTGGTCAAAGACTGGTCATATTGTACATTTGTATTACTTTTGGATAAGTTGTGCTATTTTATGAAATATTTTCTTGAAAAAAAATCTATTTAGCTATTTTCCATCTTCATTCCTTTATGGGGAAAAAAAAAAAAAGAAAGTAGGAAAATTGCATTTTTCTGTTAAACAGAAGGAAGAGTTATCCCAGAAATTTGTGCATTTATCATCTGATCATGTGCAAACCTTGTTCAGTGCAGGGATAAACAGAGTCACGTTAAATTTGCTGTGAGCTCCAGCCTCTGACAGTGCTCATTTTATCAACAAAGACAAATGAAGGAGCAGAAATTGTAGCACGGCCTCTACTATTTCATCATTGTCAACCTTAAATACAATCATTCACTGCTGATACGTTTTTCTTTTTCCTTCTCCCACTAACGCTAAGCTGTCAGAATCCCTCTTGATATGGTCCAGAGCCCCAGTAGCAGTGATTAAAAAAGAAGGAATTAAATTAGCTTTTCTAATCTCTCTCTTGATAAATATCCTATTTTCAGAGAAAAAGCTCTGAAATTTTCTCTTTTTTGGTTGTGCCTGCCATTTTATTAAAAAGAGGTGAAAATATACAGACTGGTTTGACATTAAGTACGTATAGAAACGAGCGATTAGAGGCATCACACATTCTCTTAAAAGACAGTGAATACTGAAGGAGAGTGGAAACTCAGTTATCAGTGGATGTTTATTTTCTGTAGAGAATGCCACACGAAATACCATATATAAAGCTACACACATTTAGAAAGTGCCCAGTCCTGGTTCATTTTACTGATAACACGCTGCATTGTCAGATTGATCTAATGACTCCAAGGAATTACCTCAGGTGAGAAACAGCAACTCAGCATAAAGGGTCATAATCTGATCCTAAATTCCAGTGGCTGAATTCTTTTTTTTTTTAAACGTTTTCCTATAAAAGAACTGTTTTCGTTTTTAATCTGTCATTTCCTAATGGGAAAAGTTTATTGGCAATCTCAAGGATAAAAAGTACACAATTTGCCACATCAGCCTATATCTCAATTTCAAATTTACATGATCTAAACAGGTGTTCAACATTGCTGTTTAGTTGCATAGGGAAGATTTGATCAGGTCACATTTGAGATGAGACAAATTAAATTAGGCAAGGCAGATTTCAAAACTACCTGTCTGTCTTACCCTTGCAAAACAGGATATGATTGCCCATCAGCCTGCTCATGTCTTGTATGGAATAACTAATACAGAATCCAAGGATAATGAAATATTTAAGCAAAACAACTTAGAACGGCGTAAAATATGAAAAGCAGAAGAAGATGAGTTTGAAAGATTCCACACTTTTCTAATGTAAAGAGAGGGTCAAACAGTCATCCATTGCAAAGACTACATAAGCTACTTTTTCCCACAATTCTGACTAAACAACACAGAAGCATAATACCGTATAATCAAATTAGGATAATCAAGAGTATTTGGAAGAATTTTTCTTCACAAGCTGAAGGATGTGGTAGTAAAGTAAGTACCCACAAATGTATTTTTATTCTATTTAACTAAGTTTAAAAATTACCAGTAGCTCTTTTAGGTCTTAATTTTTAGCAATTTTTATAAAGCTTAAACTGTAGTTTCATGCCAGGCTCCAGAAATAAGGTCAAGCACAGTTCTACAGATAGGAGCACGAGAGTCCTCCCAAGCTTTGCTGAACCTATTTCAAGAAAGACAACGGCTGAAGTTACTGTAACTTTGCTTTAAGGATTGGCAGAGGTGAAGCAAATTAACGGTAATGTTCACCTCCCAGCCTAGAAGGCTCATAGGCTGCACACCTCATAAATCTTTTTAAAGCCCCACTCAGAGAGTTTAAGTAGGATATAAGTGATGCATAGGCCCTGTGCAGGCCAAGAGAACCGGTGTGAATTTCGCTTTAATGACCTGCATGTCGATACACTTAGACGAGTATGAAAAGAGAATCACTTAGAAGTCCCTATGACACTGTAGCACTGTTATTTAAATGTGTTATTTTGCTGTGCATCTGTACTAAAATAAACAGATTCCCCCTCCACAGGATATAACAGCTATACAAAAAGATTTAAAGGGTAATTATAACATCAGAAGGCTCTTCAGATTTGGGATTTCATTATTAACTCAGAGAACAAATTGACCTAGAGTGTGAATAAAATTTCCATTTTCAGTAGCCTTTATGGTTTTTCATCTTTTAAAAATTAATGTTCTGGCATACTTTTTGCATGTTAGTGCAACATCTTGTTAAGCCTTCGGACCAGAGCAGCCTCACTTCAGAAAGCTGGATCCTCAGCTTCTGAAATGACTTAGTAACTGAATTTAAATGCGAATTTTACTGATTGACATCAGCCTAAGATTTCCAGAGGTGCAATATCAGAGGAATTAAAAAAGCTTATATACTTTAATGCAAAGCAATGTTGTTAAAGAAATGGGAGCAGAAACAGCAGGTACCTTAGGTTGTATAAACAATGAAATAAAACAGGTGAATTTACTACACCCCAAACTGCAGCCTGATACTCCTTTAACAGTTGCTGAGAATTATGTCTAATGCTATGCCAGCCATTACTGGAAGGGGAAGATATTCTCTTAATCTTTCTGTGGCAGTTCAGCAGGCAAGCCTAGGGGAATAATGGATGAAAGGCCAGGTGTCAAACTGAATATGGAATCAAAGATACGGCTTCTTCTGAAAAGAATGATGAAGTGTTTCAAGATGCGAGTCTATCAGGTTTCGTGGAAATGTAAGGGGACAGAACTTTGCTTTCTCATCTGGGATTGGCTGCTGAAAGTCAAGATGGTTATTATTTCCCCCCATTCTTATTAGTCCAGGGACTTCTCTAAAAATGTGCTTATTTCTGTGGAATCATTATCCTGATGGAACTACCAGTAACGTACATGAAACAGTCTAGCTAACTGAAACATTCTGAAAATAAGCATGGTTTGTTTTATGTGCTAACTTCAGCTTGCAGTCATCTCTGCTGACTCTGCGAAGTCATTAGAATACAAGTAATGGAGATACAGTTCACATTTTGATCCAGTTTATGTTTCTTTACGATAAAAGCAAAAGCGAATATACTTGAGGAGTGAAAACGTCTCCAAATGAGCAGGTCTTAGAAGAATTGTTTGGTACTATTTGGTACTGTTGTGTCTTTTGGATTATTGAAATTCACTAATAAGAGATAACTAGAGATAACCAACACTGATACCCTTTGTCTCATCTTTGCATAGCAGAAAGCAGGAAGAGATCAGCATGTGTATGGAGAGACCGATTCACTCATGGTATTATACCTAGTTAGGAAGGACGTTGGGATACAAATTCATATAGGGCAACTGGAAGAGGAAAGCAGTTGTCAGAATTATAGGATACTTCCCTTTGTCTGTTGGCAAAGAGGGAAAAAATGAAGTGCAAAACATGTAAGGAAGTTTGTAATAAGAGAAAAGAAGACAGTAGATAGAGGTAGTTCAGCACTTGAGGATGGCAAGGCTGTTTGTTTTCCTCTCAAGGGAAAAAAGACATGCTATCTCAGCTCTATGTTAGGATGCATTGTATATCATACACAACATCACAATAAATGTGTCCGACACTGCCTGATTTCAAAATATTACACATCAACTGAAAAAACTGCCAAACAAATTGGTTTTCTTTAAATGTCTGTGGTGTTTAACACAGTTTTCCTCTCCGCAAATGTGATTTATAAGATTTTTTTCTATATATATTAGTCTTGTTACCTGTAAAATTGATGTGTGTCCTATGATGCTATAAACGGATAAAGAAACAGAGTTTTGAAGTGCAGATATTGCAAGCAGACATGACAAAGAGATGAAGTGTCAGAAAAATGCAATTTTGGTTTAGAGAGATCAGTCTGACTTTATATTGCAGATGTGAAACTAGAAGGAGTACTGTGAATGTGAGATGTTTCTAAACTACAAATTTACATCCATGTTTTATATCCCATAAATTTAGAGGGATTTTGACTTGCCAGTATTCAATAAGGAAGATAAATTTTCTTTGGATTGTCGCGAAAAAAAATAAATAAATTTATCAAAATCATAGCTTTGCACAGTAAAAATGGGAATGATGTTGTAGTGTGTGAGGAATAAACGAAATCCAGTTGGCTGTGTGCTTTCATAAATATAACTGTTCTTATTGCTGTCCCTGCTCACATAAAATGTCATCCATATTATATTGCCATTGATTCTACTTACGTGATTTTTTTTTTTTTTTTCTTTTCCCCAAGGCAGAGAGCCTGCTATGTTCATGTCTATTGATCTCCTTGCTGGAGACACAACCACAGCATGCCAGAGGGTTTTTTTTTATATGTAGCTCTGCCGAGCGCTGAACATCCGCACCACCCCTGAACACCTGCAGAAGGTGCTGGGAGACTGAGACCTTCTATCACATTTTAAACAAAAGCCACTAGGCTCTAGACTGAAACACCTAGAGAATGCCCATACAGTGTAACTGAGTGTGTTATAAAGACATTACTGCCCAACAAGGAGGTAAAACCAGGCAGAAATGGGACAGCAAACTACACTTTGTCTATTCAGAAAAAGTACCTTCAAGCTCTGACATTACCGCTCTTGCTTAGCCTTTGAAATGTAGGAGACAGTGTTGATTTTGCCTAAATAGCAACAAAAAAGCAGTTTAAAACAGCAACTAAAATTGTCATGTTGATGATGATAATATTACAAACTTCTCTGACAGCGGCATTTCAGGTTAAAACTCTTAAACTTTATGTAGGGAACACTGAGTGGCATATTTGGGATTTTTTTGTGGGAAAGCAGATTTTTTTTTTTTTTAAATGGTGTCTTTTCTTAAGATTCTGAATTGTCTGCATCTCCAAGTGTACTTAACATCTCATCAAATACTTTTTCAAACCTTTTTTTTTTTGGCATAGTCTGGATGAAGACATTAAACCAGTATTCCCCGGGTTATTTCAAGTGGGCAGTCTCTTTGATTTCTTGACTCAACCAACAACAAAATAAGTCAATAAAGAAACATTCCCATCCAAGTGACATTACTGTCCAGCTGTCTCCAAGTTTGAGGTGTGCATACCACAAGATTCAAAGATACAGGAAGAAACCTTGCTCTAATCGCTTTTCCCGTTTTCCGAAACCCACCTCCTCTTGAGCACATCAATGCAACCACTGTAACTTACATCAAGAAAATTATCCCACAAAACAATTCTTTTGCAAGCAATCTATCATTCTCCTGCATGTCCCATCAGCTTTTTCATCCAGGATGAGATGATGGACACATTTTCCTCAACATTAAGTGAAAGAAAACTGTATGTCGTCATTTGAATGTGACAGAGTTTTTGTTGAATGGGACATCGTGTGAAAGACAAAACATAAAGCAGCAAAGAATTATACCCACAGTTATGCATAATGATAACCCAGTTAATATTTAATTAAAATGGTGCACATTTTCTTGTTCTTTCTGTGTCCAAGTCCTGCAAGTCCAATTAATTACAAATGCTATAATGTTATAACTTATGGATCACTTGTGCCTTATAGCTTTCAAAGAGTTTACCAGTGCCTGAGGGTTGAACAGCAAATAGATTTTGTTATCAAAAGAAAGTAACTATATGCAAGGTAGTATTTTCATTCCGTATCTTTTCTTCTGTAAGAAGCTACTCAAATACATGTTAAAAACAATGGTTACATGAGACCTATGTAACAGCACCACATTTAGTTGTTCTCTCAGAAGAAAAAAAATATATAAAATGTTAATTGCTTGCAGCTAAAAAGTCTGCATTCCTGGCTCTGCATGAGTGAATGCTGTTGCAAATAAGTTCTTGATTTGACTTTGGCTTCAAATAGGGCTTGTGTGGGCTCACAGTTTTTCTTTCATTCCGAATACAAGAGCAGTTCTTTAGCTGGCATAAACTGTCCTATGTTCCTGGCTGTCAATAGTTCTACAACTGTTTATAGCAACTGACCTAGACAGTGCACTTGTAGAAGCCAGAGCAATTTTACACCTCCTCAATACCAGCAGGAATGTTATAAGAATTTTAAGGAAAAAAAAAATTATAAGTCGTGGGGAAAAGGGCACTTTTCTCTCCACTGAGAATACCATTTGATTTGTTGGAATATGCCTGTCTCCTTGGAGAGGATCTTCAGGGATTATCTTCCTTAGGTCAGGGCAGAGGTTATCTTCCCGTCTCAGTCATGAGCAGCAAGGAGAAAAGGATGGAGGTAGCAGACAGGGGAAAGGAGACTTGCAAGAAGAGGCCTGAGAAGAGGGGCATGAAACTGAGCTGAGGGATTAGTCAGGAAGGGAGATTTGATGGAATATAGTGGGAAGAGAGAAGCCATATAAGGAGGCAGAAACAGAATTGTTGTGCAATGTACTAAGTTGTTGTAAAGGGGACTGGAGGTAAGGACAAAGAACTCCAGAACGTATGAATGGAATAAATCAGAAGGGTTCCTGGAAGATAGATAGATATTAAGAGGAAGGAGAGGGATTAAAAAATATTACTCAAAACACAGAGAGGAAGGAAATAAAAGAGAAAAATATTGCAATTATTTGTACATTTATGAAATGTGAGTTATTTGCACGAACGTTTTCAGATGCCGTTTTACTTTCCATCCGCATTCTTCCAGTTCCACTGAGACTGATTTGAATTTCATGCCCTTGGCACAAAAACTTGCGGTTTCTGTGTTTGCAAAAGTAAAAAAAGTAACATTATTTGGAGCAGTAAAATTTCTTGAGCATAATGAAAAAGAAAATTTAACTTCACAGTGAATCTGTTGAAAGCGAGAAAGTTTAGCAGATGCCTTCCTCATATTTGTTATTCCTAATAATTCCTTTTATGTGGAATTATTTGTGCCTACTTTATTTATTGCACCAGGAAATATTTCAGCTTTAAGGAGAGCAGCACTCTCTTCAAATGACTCTGGCTTTTACCTAATGATCCAATAAGTTAGTGATTGTTTGATGTGTACATATTGTGTTTCAGGTCTCAGTGGGAAGTTGCCAAGATTTTTATTGAGTGGTAGTATTTTCCTCTTGCTGGTTTTGGATTTCTCTGAGGATCAGCAGTTAACATAGCGTTTTCTGTTACAATTAGATTAAAGTGCCAGAGATTTGTTTTTCCTTCATTCAATTTTTTTAATTGGGTAATTCCTTAAAAGGTTATCTTAATATAGTAAATGCACTACCTCTGTGAATGAGGGACGCTAAATGATACATGGATTTTTATTATTAGGGCTTTGTACAAAAGGCTTCTTATATAAAATGTACATCCTGGCAGAAGTAATGATAAACAGCAAGTTACAGAACAAACGAGACCGCTCTTCACAGGTGCTAGGCTTGCTTGTTAACAATGCCAAAAATCACAGAAATACAAAGAAAACCCTTATTCTTTTAAAGTCAGTGGCCTGATCTCTAGCAGCTATAAACTGGGCTGTGCCCACTTTGGTGACCAGTATTACGGAGCCTTGTATTAGTTAAGGATCTATGCTAGGAGGCTGTGCGAATGATTATTTTAGTTTTCATTGATGACGTTTCAACCACTGTAATAGACGGCAAGCAGATTTTAATTGGCATATTTTTATACCCTAGTGACTGATTTTGAATTATTTGAGTGAATGGTTGTGACTTGCTGGAATTTGTTGAAAAAAAAGGTATTGAAATATTGCAAACCTTTCTGGCTTAGCCTGAGTTGCAATTTGTTATTAGTTTGTTTGCAGATCCTCTTCAGTCTTCAAGTTTTCTCTCTCTGACAATATAAAGAAATAACTGTAGACTGGTGAAACAGCCTCGGCCTTCGATAAAGAGTCTTTAATAAGCAACGTGGATTATGTCCTTGTTATATTATATCAGCCTTTTTTTTGAAACAAAGCCTAAAAAACCTGCTGTAACTCCCCCGGTAGTTCAGAGTACTTGATTGCCAAAAAGGTAAAAACTTCACAGAATAAAATACATCTCCAAGCACCTTGTTTCTGGTGAAACATGAAATTATCATTAAAAAAAATACCAATGGAAGATTCAGTTTTAATGCAGTTTCACTTCCCTTTATATGGTTGTCTATAGTAAGAAAATTATTTAAGAAACCGCAAAACAGACAAAATATTTAAAACTTCTTGTAATATATCTTTAAAAACACCACTGAGTGGACTAGCAATTCATACACTAATAGCCAGTCTTGTTAGCCCAGTCATCCAGTAGACCTTAGCAGCAGATTCAGAGAGACCTAAAACATGGAGAATGAAAAGCTCAGATACAATAAAGTACTAGTGGATCAAAGCAGAAAGAAGGTATAACCTTTGATGGTAAACCCTTTAATGCATACTAAACACTTTCCTAATTTGACTGTAAGGGAGCTAGTTTTGAGACTATTATCAAATTCTGTCTGATTCTGATCTTTCGTTTATTGTAATATTTTTAAAGCAATATAAATAATATTTTATTATTAGGTTTTAAATAGTTTATATATGCACTGTTTCCTTCAAATGCCTGTGAAGCTGATTGATAGAGCTATTCTGTCATATGCCATAGACATGACCAGTAACATACAGTCCTTAAACCTTAAACCAGTATTTTGTAGCCAAAGTAGGCATTGAGTAGTGGAACCAGAGAGAAGAGATTGTGAAACATTATCCCAAGGCAGCAAGGATCACAGCCAAAGAATTACCCAGGTTTCTTCTGCATCTGTCCCTGAACTGCCAGGTCATCCTGCTCTTGAGAAATGATTCATTCTTGTATTTCATTCTGGTGTGCTTTAACACATGTAGTCATGTGTATGAGAACCTAGGTGCTAGGTGAAAATTTCAGCCTGCTACTGGGTGGAAATTTAGGGGATATTGAAAGCTATTGAGATCTCTTATTTTAAAGCTTGGTCTCCTGTCTTGCATTTTTTTCATAGGGTTTGATTTTGCCTTTCTTATTCAAACCACGCAGTATTTGTAAATAATGCCCCAAGTAACTTGCAGACAGGCACACAGAAACAATGTGATTGTTTACCAAGCAAAATTTTAATGGGTGAGAAAGAGTGGTACAGTTATGACTAAATATATGAAAAAGATATAGTTTTCGTTTGTATGCTAGTACAGGAATACTTTCTGCTGTTTGGTTAATAATGAATTGACTAGATCAGCCTTAAACACACTTCTTCTCTAAGAACTTCCAATTCTAAAGATGAGAAAAGCGGTTGGCAGTCTTGATAGAAAGTGGAAACATGCAGAGGAGAAACATTGCTTGGTCATCCGAGGTGACCAATTAAAGCATTCTATCCATCTATTTAGCATACCAAAATTAAAGAGTCAAGCTATTTAATTAGTTAATGTTGCTATTAATTATGTAGCAAGCATTGATAGTGTTTTAAATTCTGTATAAAGATGCAAAGGAATGACACGATTCCTTCTTTAAGAGCCCACAGTCTTAACCGAGAGAGTCACGCAGACTCCACCAGTACACGTGGGCAGCCCCAGAGGAAGGTCCACCTTAACAGCAGGCTGGGAATTTCATTTGTTTTATTTATGTAGTGGGTATTCTGATGACAAAGAATTTGCAAGAGTACTCGGGATGATTGATCGTGTTGAAACCTGAATATATAACCTTACAAGGTTGGATGAGATATGCGTTCGAGCTGATATGCTAAGGTGTCTGAAGGGAGGAGAGAAGCAAAGGAGAATTTTCTCTCTACCAGACAGAATCCAGTAGGAATTCACAGCTTCTAGACTAAACTTTGGCCCATATTGCTTGTTTTTACATGACCATATTTCAATAAAGGAGCCAGGAGGCTCTCCTTGCTGAAGGAGAGGACAGAAATATTTGAAGCTTCTACCTGATTTTACTTCAGTATATTCTCGCACAGCAACTGCCGTTGTTTCCTGTGATTGCCAGAGAGCTACTCCATGGATACTTTCAGTAGTGGGTGCCAGAAATTAGAGTTTAACATCATGGTATTTCTCTATCTGTTCTTCCCCGGGAAGATTTCCTGTAAACAATGATGTGTATGTATATTTGCAGAAAAGGTGCTTCAGCCACATGCATACCCAAATTAAAAAAAAAATAATCTACATCTACTTCTGAAAACAAGAAAAATGAAACCTTTTGACTTTCACTAAAGAAGCATCTGAATTCTGAAGCATAGAATCTTATTTCCAATAAATCATGTGCCCACAGTATGGGAATTAATATTATTCATACTGGCAGAAGTTCTGTCCTTTGTAACACAAAAGTCTATATTCAAGTAAAAAATCTGAAATACTAGAAAGCTATACATAAAATCTGTGTTAGAATTACCCTTCTTATTTTATAAATTTCTTTTAAGCATAAGTGTTGTGGCAACAGACCATTTTACTTTTAATTATATTGATCCTTCTGTGTTCTTTTCAGCATCATGTATCAGCGTGTAAGCAAAGTATGGTGAGTGGTAGTCTTTGAGATTTGTGTTACTTTAAATTACAGTATGGAAAAAGCTGAGAGAATGTTGGATTCAAAATAAGAAATCCAGACTTTGTTACAAAGCCAAACTGCCTGTAATGTACTAGTAACTTCTACATTTGCTGCAGAGCAGCAGCAGTTAAAAGAAGCTACAGAAGTACTGGATATACTGATTAGAGGAAGCAACATTCTTAAATACTGATGAAGAACGAAGGGCCTGAAACACTGCTTGGTTTTAAGTGGTCTGTTTAAATCACAGTAAGCAGACATGGAGCCAAGTAAAGGAAACCATTGTGTTAATTTAGGTCCGAGCCATACTAATGGTTGTTTGCCTTTATAGCACCAAGTGGTATCAGACCAGCAGCAGGTCACAGTGAGGCCTGATGCACAGTGGAGAGTACTACAGGATTTATGACTGTTACCAGGTGAACAACATAGATGAGTATCATAGCCTTTGTTTAGTGTAATTATGTCTGTGATTCTTACTTCTAAGCATAAAGTTGAGATCCAGAAAAAGCTTTCAACAGAAAAAAAGGTAATTACACTGCAGAGAATATAGAAGATTCTTTAAAAATCCTTGAAGTCGCTTGAGACTTTCTAGTTCATAAAGGAAAATTGGTGAGATATTGTCACAGGGAGAGAAGCTGGAGAAGCAGGTTAGGTCTTTTTAGCATCATTTTCATTTCTCAGGAAGCAAAGTCTAGAAAGGAAATTTCTCTTTTGTGATGGAAAGCCAAGATCTGTCTTCTCCAAGATGCTAACTTTTCCTCTTCTCACAGAGTGTACTATATGAAAGTCACCTGCCTCATTTTAAAAGCTCAGTAACCTGGATGTGAGATCACAGATTTCTGTACACGGGGGAGGGGCAGAGGGGTCAGTGACATTTTTCTCCAATAAGCTGTTCAGCATCTGACTGTAAATGCAAAGGTTTGATGACGGGTCAGCTCTCCTCTGCTTGGGCTAACAAGGGACAGAGGTCCACCAAATAAATAAAAAAACCTTGATAATTTAAGTAAGGTAACATGCACAGGGATCATTAAGAATTACTTAGGAACCTTCAGTGTTACGAAATATTACTCCATGCCATGCTTGAAGCAGCCACCTCAGGTATGTTTCCAGTCCTCTGGGACTAAGCATGCTGAGCAGGACTGAGTTCTGAGCAGTTACCTCTGACACAGTGAATACAATCATAGAATTGTTTAGGTTGGAAAAGAACTTTAAGATCATCAAGTCCAACTGTCAGCCTAGCACTGCCGAATCCACCACTAAACCATGTCCCTAAACGCCACATCTACCTGTCTCTTAAATACCTCCAGGGATGTTGATTCATCCCTTCCCTGGGCAGCCTGTTCCAATGCCTGACAACCCTTTCAGTGAAGAAATTTTTCCTAATATCCAATCTAAACCTCCCCTGGTGCAACTTGAGGACATTTCCTCTTGTCCTATTGCTTGTTACGGAGGAGAAGAGACAGACCCCCAACTCTCTACAGCCTCCTTTCAGGTAGTTGTAGAGAGTGACAAGGTCTCCCCTCAGCCTCTTATTCTCCAGGCTAAACAACCCCAGTTCCCTCAGCCGCTCCTCATAAGACTTGCTCTCCAGACCCCTCACCAGCTTCATTGACATTCTCTGGAGCCGCTCCAGGACCTCAATGTCTTTCTTGTAGTGAGGGGCCCAAAACTGAACGCAGTATTCAGGGTGCAGCCTCACCAGTGCTGAGTACAGTGGGACGATCACTTCCTTAGGACTGTTGGCCACACTATTTCTGATACAAGCCAGGATGCTACTGGGTGCTATAATGGATGAATAATCCAGCTAAAACATCTATGAGTGATTGAATTATAGCTAAAATATAAGAGCAGAACGTAAAGTATTCTTTACCAATTTCCTCATAACTCACAGCTCTCAATCCAGTAGTACTCATTTCATTACACCAGGTAGTTTCCCCTACTGTGCGTTCTTCAGGCTTCCTAAATTTCCACATTGTTCTGGTCTCTGCCAAGCAACCTCATTTTGCCTGGCCTCCACTTTCTGTATTCTCACCAGTCTCTACGGTTTTCCTTTTATCATCATCCACCACTTCCCCAGGTGTTTAAAATAAGATTACATGATGCAAACACCCAAACTAATTTGCTTGGTCCTTGGCTGTCCAGTTAGCCATCATCTGTCCTACTTTGCTTTCTCATCCAGAAAGGTTAATTAGAGAACTAAATATTGTGTAATTCCGTTCTAGGAATTTCCAGGGAGACGTATTAAATTGCCTCACACATAGGACCCGGTCCCTAGACCACTCCTTTATCCAGTGGTTACAACACCTTTCAATAAATTGTAAATGGAGGGTGGGTTCTGTGGCAAATACAACGAGCAAATGTAAATATGAACTTAAAGCCTAATAATGCATGTGCGTGAGGAGGGTGAATTACGGCTACACTGGTATCTCATAACATTGACTCCTTAACTCTAACATACGGTTTTGCTGGTCCCATTCATGTTAGCTTAATTGAATAAGTATTCCACATCTTCCTTTATAAATGATTTTTTGGTGATTTTTTAGATAACTTTTTTATATGTCTAGCAAATGTTTAGAAAGAAAAGTAAATCCAAACAATCTCATTTCATTATTATATACATACATACATTTTTTTCTGCCATACATTACAGCAGAGTTATGTCACAAAAGAATACTATGAAAATAAACACTTAAAAGAATTACATCTAAAGCACAAAATATCTTTTGAAAAATTCTGTAACTTGATTTTGTTTCTGATTTAAGACATGTGAGTACCTTCTTTTCCCAACACTGAAAACTCTTCTCTGTGGAGAAAAGAAATTAAGACCAAATCAAACACTCAAATCTTTTCACTTTGCACAGCATGTTGCACTTCATGCAGAAGGATCCACTTGAAATTTGAAATAGCACTTCATACTTAATCACCTTCCATACCGCACCGGGTGTGCTAACATTTGTGCTTGTCTAAGGAGCAGCTATATACATGGGAATGAAGAAGTATTTGATGCTTATTAATACAAACTAATACCCGTGTGAGTCACACAGGACTACAGACAAATAAAAAGCTTCTAGCATTTAGGATCATGTTCTGCCCACAGGGACACCAAATTTCTACTAATGCTTGAGTGTTTCTGAAGACGGAACTCGGTCCCCTATTTCCCAGAACTTCCACTGACTGGCAACATACAAAAGAGTGGACATGCTGAACTGTGCACAGCTAGACTGATGTATTTAGGATAGTTTTAATAGACACAAGTGAGAGGAAAATTAGTGTATAAACACAATGAAGAGATAGAGTCGTTGCTTAATTTTACTGATTTAGTCATCATATTGGATCAAGTAACTGAAAGGGTCAAAGTCCATCTTCAGAGGGAAGCACTAATGGATACTATGGATCCCCTGGATGAATATTGATTTGGACTAGATTTGTGAAGTAAGTATTGCCTGAACATTTTAAGGAACGGGGTCTGACACCTTTATATGGTATGCATTTGAAAAAAATCTGATAAATTCATAACAATTATCCATATACTTTTGTGCATAATACTAGATTCTATAAATAGGAACACATTAATACATTTCTTTGCGAGTGGAAGACTGTTTTATGTGCAGTACTTAATAGCATTTAATCCTATCTAGATTAGAAGTCCAAGTGATGAAATAATAGATAATTCTGCCTCTTCAAATATCTGGGCATTGTCCAAAATATCTACCAGGGCTTTGTTAAATTCCTTTCAATGTCTAATTTTCAGTAATTCAACAAAGGAATTGCATTTTCTCATATGCTTATTAAAAGGTTGGAGGAAAGTATCCCTTTTATACCGTGCCTTATTGAAAGGCAAATATTATCTTGGTCTTCCTGCAGAAATCATATCTGTACTCTTTGGAATTATCATTACAGATAAGAGTGTTTTTTAATATACTGTACTCTCTATTTTATACTTTACAATAGAAAATGTAAATGCTCATTCCTTATCAAAAGTGTCATTCATAACATTTATATTTAATTTTTATGCCAATTAATTCTATTCTTCTGAAAGATTTAATATATGCAGTAATAATTTTGAATCTTGATGCAATCATTCCAAGCATAAAGAAAAAATAACTTTGGCTAAGTTTTTCATACATCTGTACATCTCTTTCTCCCTCTCTGTGCATGCTGCAGGTCCTGGGTGGATTCAAGGTGATAAGCCCTTGAGACAACCATAATGTAATTATCTTGCACAGAGGTGGTAGAATAAATAAGATTATCCATAACAAGTTTAGCTACTGATGAGTTCAAGCTGTGCTGATACGGAAAGTCCTGACACAATTGTAATAACAGAAAAAGTCTGCGTTTGCAAAGGAGAGAGTACAGCTTGAACTATGAAACCTTCCATGATTAATGCAAACTCACCTACAGCCTTTCACATAGAAGCTTCACTGCATTTTCCACACTTCTTTCATAGAGTGACTATTCCAGGGCAGGCTTTAAGTCTCCTTATGTGTATCAAAATTAGTATTATTTAAAGTGTGATCATTTTTAGCTAAATTTCCTTTTTTGATTGACCTTAAGAGTGTTGCAACATTTCTCTGAGTTTGGAGTTACCCCTGATCTGTGTTTGTGAATGGGTGATTTTGGTAAATTATGTTTATATGATCATGTAGGTCATAAAAATAGCCCAGGGTATGTAGTCTGTCCTCTTAGACCATGAAGACACTTCCTAAATGTCATGCACTCTCATGTTACACCAGGGACAGATGACATTATGTTCGATTTTTTTGTATTTTTTAGGTAACTTCCATTTAGACTGTTTCTTGCTTTAATCCATCTTTAACTCCAGCAGTTCATACACCTATTCCTCTTCCCTTAATTACTTCAACTCCACTGAAATTAGTGGAAAAAATGTTGCTGTACTACTAATCTGTAGTACTTAATTTAGCGTTTTGGATAAAAAGGAATATATGGAACTTTTCTGTTTCATATACCATTGTTGAGTAATAAGAAATTTTATTATGATTAGTTTTCAGCTTAGTTTACAGGTTTTTTAAGACCATTAGTTATTTTGTCCTGTCATAGTGTAGGAACTCAGAGGAAGCCGGCATTTTTGGCTAAAGAATCCAGTTTTAGATAATCAGTTTAGAGCCTGAGAAAATCCTCCAGGTCATGATATCTAAGGTGAGAGATGTTTTCTGAGACAACATTGCCTTGGGCTATCCACTACCTTGTGCTAGGGGAAGAAAGTTTTTTAATGAAAAGAAACAGTGGCTTTAAGGCTCAGTTGTGCGCAGATAACTAACATTAGATCTATGTTTATTATTAATATAAAAAAGTAAAATGCATATCTTTTCTAACTCTGCAGTTGAGGTGTCTGGAATAAATACCTGTGAAGAAGGTGCAAGATGCAGGTAAGAAAAAAAGGACACATGAAATAAATTGATCACTTGTTCTGTGGAATTTATTGCTTAAAAAAAGGAAGCATACAGAAGTCAACATCTATCTGGACAGAAAGAAGAGAACCTAGTGATACCGCATTACCAGATTTATGTCCTAGAGCTTCATCCTATTATAAAATAGTGGAGGAAATGTCTAAACTTCGCAGATAGTTCATCGCAGGTTGTTACATATTGCAAAGCTGTGCTTAGCATACAGCTAGAATTTTGTCATTGATGTCATATAACTTAAATAGGGATCATTTTGATTTCAGGCATTTGGAAGCTAGAACTCTTAAGCAGTCCTAATAACAGGGTGTTACAACCGTATTATTCCAGTAGTAAAAAGAAGGGGTTTTTTATAGATTAGATTTTTTTTTTTCTGTAGTGTTTGTTTTTATTAGTAAGTCTATAATCTGCATATATTAAAAAGTACTGCTCCTACAGAGCTGTATCTTTTTGCATAACTATGGAATTAGACTCACAATGTTATGTTTCTGTCTCAAACCAAAGCTAGGTTGTTTGGTTTGTTGTTTTTTTTTTTCTTTTTTTTTCTTAGTAAAGAACAGCATATGAATTCCTTTAGTAGTCAACAGACACATAGAGCAAACCTTTGTTGTTATTTCTTTTTTCTGTCCATTTGAAGCTCTCTCTTCTAATCACATTAGAAATTAATTCAGGCTGAGAGAGTTGGGGTTGTTCAGCCTGGAGAAGAGAAGGCTCCGGGGAGACCTTATAGCGGCCTTCCAGTACCTGAAGGGGGCCTATAAGAAAGCTGGGGAGGGGCTGTTTGCAAGGGCATGTAGCGACAGGATGAGGGGCAATGGTTTTAAACTAGAGCAGGGCAGGTTTAGATCAGACATTAGGAAGAAGTTCTTCTCAATGAGGGTGGTGAAACACTGGAACAGGTTGCCCAGGGAGGTGGTGGAGGCCCCATCCCTGGAGACATTCAAAGCCAGGCTTGATGAGTCTCTGAGCAAACTGATCTAGTTGAAGATGTCCCTGCTTACTGCAGGGGGGTTGGACTAGATGACCTTTAAAAGTCCCTTCCAACCCAACACATTCTATGATTCTATTAAGACAAAATTATTGCAGCAAGGAAGGAAGTGTAGAGGAGCATTCCTTTTTTTGCTATGTTGCTGTGTGAAGTGACACAATTCTTTTTGTTTCTAAAGTGGTAAGTAAAAGCCTTTAAGTAGTTAATAGTAGAAAATAGAACATAATATAGTCACACATGTATATGTTCTTTTTTGTTGTTGTTTAAAAAGGTACGCTGGAAGCAGTATGACGCAGTGATATCTTTGCAGTTGATTTTAGTGTGAGTGAGGTCAGAGTCAGACTCCTCTTGTTCAAAGGAACTAACAATTTGCTGTTAGTAGACCACTGCAGAGGCTTTGGACATCAAATGCCTGTTCATTAGTGTCTGCAGAGCAATATGTGGCCATGCAGACAATCGGCATCCATGGTGAGGTTACATAGCTGCCACCTGGTACTCTAACGAGATGGAAGGCAATTAAAAATAATTACCACTGCAATCTCATTAAAATTCTGTAGGTTTGTTCAACTCTGGCCCCTCATAATTGCTGAAGAACATTTTAGTTTATCTCAAAAATCACAGTGAAACTGAATCATACTTTAAAACAGGAATTGAGAGTATGAATCACAAAGGTTCATTTCAACAAAGATACTTAATATCTACAAAACATTTTGGTATGGTATTGTGAAGGTTAGCTTTTTGATATTATTGGAGTTTCATGGGTTTCTTCATCTAACCGAATTTGGAAGTCTTTCTGTGTATCGTTCCAAGGTTAAAAATTTTGGATGTGTGTGCACATACACACACACATGGTTTTGGCCTGAGTGCTTCGAAAAGTAAAACTACCAGGAAGTTTTTAGTTTTCAAGGCAACATAACACACAACATAATGCAAATGTTAAAAAAGGGAGAAAAAGTATATAACTTGACATGCAATGGTTTCTGTAGAGTTATTCACTAGTGGTGTCGTAAGAGAATTCACGTCTCTTTGTGGCATCTGTGGGAGGCCTCTGATTTCAGTGACAGTGAGAAAAGAATGGTCTTTCCAGGCAGGACCATGCTTCTAAGCTGCGAAGGGCTAAGTGAAGCCATGTCAGGAACATGTCAGGAACTCTTAGAGATCGCTGCACCTCCTTTGGGGGATCAGCTTTAGGCCCTTTTGCAAATAATGCACATGGTAAATTCATGAGGCTGTTACTGATAGGACTCTTTAAAGAGGCTCTTCACCCTAGCACGTAAAGACGTTACAGGACGCCACTTCTAGCGGACAGAGTCTAACCTGTACCCTGTGTTAAATTAAACTTTGTGGTCTGAAAAAGATCTCCAAGCCTAGAGCAATGAAGTTGAGTGTCATTAATGAGATCTCAGAAACATGGAAATGAATTATTTATTTTGATTTTTTTGTATTCTTGTTCTAAAAATTTTAGCTGGACAGGAAATAAAGAGGGTACAGTATACTTTATACAATATACATATACTGCTTGCACATAGTCTGAGCCAGAAGTGAGAATAAGGCTTAAAAATACAAACCTTGTAATACTTGCACAGATGTAATTTTGAAAAGAAGAGTCATTTATGAAGACTTTAAAAAAGGAACAACAAATTCCTCCCCACATTTAATAATGCAATCACTTATAATAACTAAAACATTTTGGTGCTGTACAGTAATCTGAAGTTTTGCACCACCTTCTGGGAGGCACCTCACTCCTGAGATACCACTTTCCAGAGAGCTGTCAGTGTCTGGCAGGATAAGGAGCATTTGTGCAAGGGAGGCAAAGAACCAAAATCAGAGAGATTGGAGGGGCAGGCATGGGAGCTTTGCTAACGTTAAAGGGGGAGGAGGCTGGCCTCCAGGTTGGGACTTAACTGCAGTCTAACTACACACTTCTTGCATCCTCTTACACAAGACGTTGAAGTTTCGGCCTTTGGTTTTCTAAAGATAAAATGCAGATGCAGTAATAACCAACTGGAATGTGAGATAAACTGAAAAAGCTGCACATACAGTTCACATCATTCATTCTCTATTCTGGTAGAGTTACACTACTGTAAAGCTGCTCATGGTATGATCATAACCAAGGAAGTTACGACTGGGTTGGGTACAGGATTCTATACAAGAAATTTCAGTTTTTATTGAAATTCAGTCCAGCTATATAGCTATATATATATTTTTATTTCACATAATCTGAGAAATCCTATACAGCGTTGTGAAGAAATGCCATATCTTAAACCAGAACTGTGATAGGCCAATACTCAACAGCAGAATTTTTCAGATTTAGTTCTTCATTGTCTTAGTAATAATTTTCTTTTACACCTCTTTTCTCTTATAAAATAAATGACGCCAAAGCATGTGCCAGGGGATTCATAATTTTTCCTAAAAGCTCTGATCTAATTTTCTTCCCATTTCAGATTACGATTATTAATGACGGCACTATATTTTTGTTTTTCTTTTCTTTTGTTAGTTTCCATATTAGCAGAGATGAGTCATCCTACTGTAAAAGCGTGCTGTCGTTTTTCATTACAGAGGACAACAGTTACATACTATAACAACTGTGTATTTTGCCATTGGTTGATAGGCATCAGGTATGTAATCATATGCTATGTTGTGGCAGCCAGGAAGACAATGCAACACATCAGCAGGAAAACAAAAATGGTCTTCAGCAATATGTGCAAATTCAAAGAGTGAAATAGTATTTTCTGTGGGCCCTTTGCATTTATATTCAAATATAAATATATATGTTCCTGCACAATAACAATAGTTGAACACAGTTTCAGAGGTCTAATGAATTAGATTTTTCCTTGGCTCTGTTGAAAATACTACATTCAGCAGTTTCAGCAATGGCAAGCCCATCTCATTAAATTAAGTGCCTTAGCCACCAGTGCCAACAACACTTTATAAGGCTTATGTGCTGAAGTTTTGGAATATTGCTAATCTGGCATGTGTCCCAACGAGATGATCGTACGTGTTCTAGAGTGCTACCATCAGATGCAATAAATACTTGAGAGTCACCAAAGGTAGACAGCAGGTTTCTGCATTGTGGTCAGGGAGAATGAAAAATGTGAAGAGTATTCTACATTTGTCCCTACAATATTTTTATACATCTATCCAAGAGAATTGTTCAAGTAATATAAGACCACATTTTGTTGCTTTTATTCATTTTAAGACATAGTCACATTGGTTTAAGTCATATTTCTCTTGCAGCAAAGTGCTCTTCGCTGTTACTATAAAGGGAGGAATCCATTTTTATATTATCTCCAGTATAGATATATTTGGAAATGTAGACCCCAAACTATTTCACAAATATTCCCATGATTTTCAATCAGATGAGCTGGTAGGAAAGGTGTTGTGAAACTGCAGTGTACGGGATGTGGGGTGCCTGGGGGCTGCCGGGCAGCCTCTGTGTGGAGCGTCCGTATGTAAGAAGGAAAGAGCAGGAGAGACAAAGCGTTATGAACTGACCTCAAACCCCATCCCCTGTCCTCTTGGGGAGGAGGAAGTAGAAGACTTATGAGTGAAGCTGAGCCCAGGAAGAAAGAGGGGTGAGGGGAAGGTGTTTTTAATTTTGGTTTTATTTCTCATTATCTGTTATTAGTTATAATGTGTTATTAGTTGGTAATAAATTAATTTCCCCAAGTGGAATGTGTTTTGCCTGTGATGGTAATTGGTAAGTGATGACCCTGCCCTTATCTCAACCCATGAGCTTTTCCATCAGGTTTTCACCCCCTGCCTTGCTGAGGAGGGTGTGAGAGAGCATCTGGGTTGGCCTCTGGCAGCCAGCTACGGTCAACTCGCCACAACTGAGAAACGCCATGATCTGATTACAGTGAATGACATTTCTGGAGACACCCAGCCTTGTGGTTGATCAAAATACCGAGATCTGATGAGTACAAAGCGTCTGAGGGGGAAAGCTTAGATGAATTTGAGAATTGCTGCTCAAAGTTGTAAACAGGATGTCATGGAAAAGGCGTTTCCAAAATGGCTTGCCAGCTTAGACTTTCTTCCTGCTTGCAGGGGAAAACTGAGTAAATATTGCAAATTCCCTGAGTACTACTTCAGTTTGCAGAGTGTTTGTGTGAGCTTTGCATGTCTGCTACACTAGCTAGACAGCTTTTAATTGGAAAGGAAAGGTTGCAGGTCTCTGCCATTCAGTTACGGGGCTGTAAGTGCAGCAGGTGTAGGCATACCGCATCTCTGAACAGGGTGTTAAGTGACTCTAGATTTCAATGGCTGAAATTCCTCAACTTTCCTTGTGTGTCATTGCTGTTTCTAAAACGCAAGGTTTGCATGTTTATCTTTAACAACACGACTGTCAGTATTTGGGGCTTGCAAAGGATTTCTTTATAAGCTAGACGCTGCTTGCAGTTAATTCAGCAAGAGACGTGCTGGCATCCGCTGGGTTTCAGGTTGCTTCTCCCCAGGGTGGCGAAGGAGCCTGTCCCAAACACCTGCCCAGCGCGGCAGGGCCGAGGAGCTTGCTCTGGAAGGCTGCTGGCGCTGCCGGCTGAGGCCCGGGGCTGCGGGGAGCCGCCACGGGCCTGGTGTGTGCCGGCAGCCAGCTGCCGGGCCTGTTTTGTTTCTCTGTGTGGGCTTTGTTTTTCATTTCTTCCACTCCAGCGCCTCCTCCAGCCGCCCTGGCAGCCTTCATTGACCTGTTAACCCCACCTAATGGCCGCTCTGCGCAGGCGGTTCCAGAAGCTTCTGGGGCTTCTGCCAGCTGCCTCCGGATTGGCTGGCTGCTGATTGTTAGCTGCCGTGTGATTGGTATGTTCTGGAATGTGGGTGGGGCTGCCCTACCTATTTAAGGGCCTGCTGCTGAGGCTCAGCCCCGCCTGGCGCTGGTGTGGATGCGAAGGGGCCTCAGAGCTGTGCCTGTCTGTGTGCAGGACTCCTGACACACTGTGGTGCCACAGCAACCTGTTGCAGGGCCTAGTCCTCAGGGAAATGGGAACGGGCTGGTGAGACGAGAGGGCTGTAGTGTATCCTTCCTATAAGTGCCCGTTTAGTCTCCCTTGTGGTTGTTCCTGATGGTATTGGTGCTTACTAGAGTCAGCCTGTGGTTTAGGACTCTGGCTGGCAGGCCCGAGCAAGTTGTGTAGGGCTCTGGCTTGGTGGCAGGGGCAAGTGGTATAAGGCTCTGGCTGGCAGAGACAACTGGTGTAGGGTTCTGGGTTGCCGGCCAGGGGAAATAAGGCTCTGGCTGGGGCAAGCAGTGGTAGGCCTCTGGTTGGACCCTGGGGAAAGTGCGGCTCTGGATGATCGTCTTGGGTAAGCAAGGGCTCTGGTTTGCTGTCTGGGGCAGGTGGACTAGGGCTCCAGCTGTCTGGCTGGGGCAAGCGGTGTGGGGCTACAGATGGCCAGCCAGGGCAAGTTGTGTAGGACTCTGGCTTGCCAGGGAGGATAAATCGTGTAGGGCTCTGACCGGCCAGCTGTGGTAGGTGTCTTATTGTTCTGGCTGATGGCCGGTGTAGATCTCTGCCTGGCCAGCTGGTGCAGTTGGTTTTGGGTTCTGGCTGGCTGGGAAGTGTTGGTATAAGACTTTTGCTGGCTGGGAAGTGTTGGTATAAGACTTTTGCTGGCTGGGAAGTGTTGGTATAAGACTTTTGCTGGCTGGCAGGGGCAAGTGGTGTAGGGCTCTGTGTGGCCAGTCACGGCAATTTGTGTAGGGCTCTGCCTGGTCGGCCAGGGCAAGTGTTGTAGGACTCTTGCTAGCTGGTAGGGAGCAGTAGCGTTGGACTTTGGTTTGCCTACTGGGGCTTTAGCTGGATCGCCATGGAAGGTGGTGTAGGGCTCTGGCTGGTTGGCCAGAGCAAGGTCTGGCTTGCCGTCTCGGGCAAGTAGTGTAGGTGTCTGACTTGCTGGCCATGGCAAGTGATGTAGAGCTCTGGGTGGTAGGCCGGGGCCAGTGATGTAGGACTGTGGTGTGCCAGCTGGGGCAAGTGCTGCTTGGCTTTAACTTGCAGGCCAGGGCAAGTGCTGTAGGGCTTTAGCTCGCAGTCTGGGGAAAATGGTGTACGGCTCTGGCTGACCGGCTGGGGCAAGTGGTTTAGGATGCTGGCTGGCTGGGGAAATTGGTCTTGTGCTCTGGCTGGCTGGCCAGGGCAGGTGGCGTATGCCTCTGGCTGGTTTGGGCAAGTGGTGTAGGGCTCTGGGTGGATGGATGGGGAAAGTGTGTGGCTGGCCTCCCATGGGAAGTGAGATAGAGCTCTGGCTGGCCAGCCCAGGCAAGTTGTGTAGGGATCTGTCAGGCTGGCCAGGGAAAGCTGTGTAGCTGTTTGGCTTGCTGTCCAGCACAAGTGTTGTAGGCCTCTGGCTGGCCAGCCGTGGCAATTGGTGTAGGGCTCTGAGTCGCCAACAGGGGGAAATAGGGTCTGGCTGGCAAGGTGCGGCAAGTGGTGTAGGGCTCTGACATGTTGGCTGGGGTAAGTGGTATGGAGCTTGGGCTGGCTGGTCAGGGGAAGTCGGCCTTTGACTGACTGGCTGAGGCAAGTCTTGTAGGACTCTTGCTCACCATCTTGGGCAATTGGTATAGGGCTCTGGGTGTCCAGCCAGGGGAAGTATGGCTCTGGGTGGCCAGCTGTGGAAAGCTGTATAGGGCTCTTGCAGTCCGGCAAGGGTAAGCGGTAGGGCTCTGGCAGGGTATCTGGGGTAAGTGATCTGTGGCTCGTGTTTGCTGGACAGTGCAAAGAGGGCTCAGGCTGTCCAGCTGGGGGAAATAGGCTGTGGCTTGTTGACTAGTAAACTGTTGTAGGGTGCTGGCTGGTGGAAATAGGTCTCTGGCTGCTGGCTGGGCATTAATGTAGCGCTCTGGCTGTCTGTCCAGTACAAGTTGTGTAAGGCCCTAGCCTGCCGGATGGGGCAATTGGTGTAGGGCTCTGGCTGACTGGACAGGACAAGTGGTGTAGGGCTCTTGCGGGCTAGCCGGGGTCAGTTTGTGTAGGGGTCTGGCTTCCTGTCAGCATTTGGCCATCCAGCTTCCAAGAGGGCTTTGAGTGGGTTCTGGCTGGCTGGGGAAATAGGGCTCTGGCTGGCCAGCTGGTGTCCAAGAGGGCTCTAAGTAGGCTTTGGCTGACATGCCAGGGTCCAAGAGTGCTCTGAGTGATTTTTGGCTGGCCAACCGCATCAGAGGGCTCTAAGTAAGCTCTGGCCTGCGATCTGCGGTCCAAGAAGGCTCTGAGTAGGGTCTCACTGGCGGGCCAGAGTCCAAGAGGCCTCTGAGTGGGTTCTGGCTTGCTGGTGGGGGTCCAGGAGGGCTTGAAGTAGGCTCTGGCTGGCCAGCTGGGGAAGTAGGGCTCTGGCTAGTCAGACAGGGTTGAAGATGTCTCTTAGTAGGCTTTTGCTGGCTGGCTAGGGAAGTATGGTTCTGGCTGGCTGACTGGAGGCCACAAGGGCTCTGAGTAGGCTCTGGCTGCCTAGCTAGGGTCCAAGAGGGCTAAGGAGTCTCTGGCCAGCCAGCTGGGAAGTAGGGGTCTGGGTGGTCAGCTTGGTTCAAAGAGGGTTTGAAGTAGGCTCTGGCTGGCCAACAGGTTCAGTAAGGCTCTGGTGGTCTGGCCAGAGGAAATAAGACTCTGTCTGGCCCAGGTTGGGAATTAAGGCCCTGGCTGTTCGGCTGGTGGAAAAAAGGCTCTTGCTGGGTGGCTGGTTAAATAAGGCTCTGACTGACCAACTGCTGGGAGAGCCCCTGGCTGGTGGCAGAGGCAGTTGTAGCCAGTGCTCTAGAATACTTTCAGGAAAGGAAACGTGTTTCTTTGGCATAGACACAGGGTCAGCTCATGTCACTTGATACATGCTCGTTTATGCCACATGTAAATGATGAATTTTTGTTCTTCTTTAAGCAAAATCCCAGATCAATTCTGAATATCACAAGATTTTAAAACCTAAAAGAAATAAACGTGACACTTATCCCATGGGTGGCCGTGACCATCTTAAAAGTTTTAAATTGTGAAGACTTTAGTTTTGCAACTTGAGAGTGTCCCTTAGAAGTGAACAGGACTTCACTTGTATAGAACATCATGGAATTCTTTAGAAATCAGAGCAAGTACCTACAGATTAAGAATGATATCAGTTTTGATGGTTCTTGAGCCATTTTATACCACTTAATTGAAGATACAGCAAGATATAACCTTAAGCCTTACAAGGTCATTTTGCACTGGTGGAAAAGGAGAGCTTCAATTTTGTGTTTTACAAGAAAACAAGTCCACTTCCATATGATAACTAACCTGATGGGCAAATGAGCTGATTGACCCAGAGCCCCTGCTGACTTCTGTGAGTGTTAAAGGCAGTGGTCCTTCTCTTGAAGCCAACATTCAGATCTTTACTGGCAAAAAAAGTATTAAGACAGACAGTAAAAATAGCTGCGAAATGAATCTTGTGTATTGCAGATAAGATGCGCTAAATATCAAACCCAAGCATGATGAAACGATACTGAAAAGATCTTACCTGTATTATCCTGCTTTAGGATTTCTCAAAATAGGAACTCAAGTATGGCTAAGGCAGCAGAAAATTTTCAGATAATACTGAAATTAAGGAAATGAGGAATTTCCTTCATTAAGGAAATGAAAAGGAGGAATTTTAGAAGCATACCAATTAGGCTTTGAGTCTTGTCATTTTTCTCTTAAAGAAACCCAAACATGTGCAGATACACTTCTTGTTTCAGCAGCAGACAGATGCTACTGGTTAAAATCCAAGAACAGCCCAGGAAGCACCGTGTAAAACCCTCCTTTTCTCTGTTAGTGAACGTAAGTCTTTGGTCTGCTATAACTCAGAATATACAAATGTGAGCACTTGCAGCAAAGAACCTGTTAACTGGCGTGAATTTCACCACACAGTTTTACTAGGCATTTGGCGGAGACACTGAGAATTGTTTCTTTCTCCTTAGCTAGTCTAATTTACCTAATTTAAAAGAGATTAGTCGGAGGGTAACGTTTTACAATAGCAATACTGAGAAAGATGGACTGTGTTACTTTAGAACTCTTCAATTTCTATAAACTATTTTTTAAACAGTGGTTAACCAATCCAGAATTTAAGTGTAGATTTCTAGATATTGGATCATGTTTAAATTTAATAAAACTGCGTGATCAAAAATAAAAGTGAAGTAATATTATTAAAATGCAAAGGAGGGAAAACCATCAAATGCAAGCACACAAAAATTTGTGATCATTTCTAGTGTTTATTCTTAGACTGGACCCCCTAGAATGTATAATTTTGCTGTGGTAAATGTTGCTGCACAAAAGCTGTTAGAAAACTAACTTTTGTTAGAGCAGAAGTAGTTCTCATTGTGCATTCTTTTCCTACTGGCTTACCTTTGTGAGTAACTCAGTTATTCTCTTGGGCTTTTGGCTTTAGAACTGGGAATTCATATGTATTCACAGCACGTAGCCAACTGCTATTAAAAAACCACAGATCTGGGGACTCCAGTGCCATGTGAAGGTTGCCTGGTAATAAAACACAAACAAAAGTCTGTAATTCTTTGTGGTATTTTCATGAGAGTGGAGGGAGCTAAGGTCTTTCACCAGCCTCCTGGTTCTTCTGTGTATTGAGTAAGCATGCCCACGTGGCAAATTACTGTCAGGGAACAAAACTCAAAGTTGCTTAGGAAGCAGTAATAATTTTGGGGTGCATTAAGCGCAGTATAACCAGCCTCACCTTGAGTACTGCGTGCTGTTCTGGGCCTTACGATTTAAGAAGGATGCGTCCACAGGAGGGCAACAAAGCTGGTGAAAGGGCTGGAAGGAATGTCCTGTGAGGTGCAGCTGAGGACTTCAGGTTTGTCTAGTCTGGAGAAGAGGAGGCTGAGGGGCAACCTCGTTGCTCTCTCCAGCTTCCTGAGGAGGGGAAGTGGAGAGGGAGGTGCTGGTCTCTTCTCCCTGGTATCCAGTGATAGGATGTGTGGGAATGGTTCCAAGCTGCGCCAGGGGAGGTTTAGACTGAATATTAGGAAGCATTTCTTTACTGAAAGAGTGGTCAAACACTGGAACAGCCTGCCTAGAGAGGTGGTCAATAACCCAAGCCTTACAAGGCATTTGGATAATTCCCTTAATAACATACTTTAATTTTTGGTCAGCCCTGTCAGGCAGTTGGACTAGATGATCATTGTAGGTCCCTTCCTGCTGAACTGTCTTGTCCTGTCCCCTTCTGTCCTACCCTATCCCATATAAAGTATGGTAGATTTTGACAAGTGTACATAAAATCTTCTGATTGCAAATCTCTCCTAAAAAGTATTTTTAACGTTAGCATATTATTGCTGCAGCTTTTAATTATCCTTCTGGTTTTTAAATCGTAAAATGAAGGCTACTGTGTTTTCAAATGCATGGATGTCAAGCATTATCTGTTGGCTTCAGGGAACTCTAGGAAGGTAATATACGAAGATATGCTGCATGGTGTCAGACTACTTTTGTGAAATCAGAAAACAGTCACTGAATTTGTGCTCTCTGTAAGGACAATACAATCAAACTTTCAGAAAGCATGTCATTAAGAATTTTGGATAATCATCCAAAATTTACTTTGAGCACCCAAATAAGGAAACTCAATCTTTGAAAAGATATCTAAATTAAGACGTACTGTCCTGGTTTGAGGTAAAACAACCAATTTTCTTTTCAGTAATTTTACTTTTTAGCTAAGCCTCTTCTAATTAACTGCACTCTCTGAAATTAACAGCATATTTTTCAGACAGTGTCGGCTTCTAGCAGATAAGGTCTGATGTTTATAGCTAATACCAAGGAATGGTATGCAGAGAGGTTCTTGCTTATACTTACTGCTGTAACAACTGCAGTCAGCTAACTTTGTTACACGTCCCGTTGGAGTGTCAGAAGTAGAAGGGCGTAGGGAGGCTGCACCTGTGGGGAGGAGCGGACAGGGCAGGTGACCCAAAACTGACCAACAGGGTATTTCATCCCATCTGCATCATGCTCAGTATAAAAGTTGAGGGATCAAAGGGTCAACCTCTTTCTTCAGTGGCCAGCGTCCGAGGAGGTCTCTGTTTGTCTGCTTTTGATCCTGATCCGTGCGTTCCTGAATCCAGTTCCTGTCCGTTGCTGAGTCCAGTCTGCTGGTGGTGTGATTGTCATCCTGGCAGCTTGATACTGGTTTTGTATGTATTGTGTATATTTCATAGATTATTCTCTTTTTATTATTAATATTTCATTAAAGTAGTTCTAGTTTTCTTTTTCAACCCATAAGTCTCCCTTATTTTCTCTCCTTTCTTTTCTGGGAAGGGAGAGAGAGAGAGGTAAAGAGAGCATCTGTCATTCATTTAGTGGCCTGGCTAGCCCAGCCCAACCCATGATACCCGCATTTTCTCTGCATTCCCTTTATTCATGAATTGAATGGACCTGTATTTGATCTCGGATTGCCAGCTTAGCTTCTGTATCCCCTTTCCACCAAAGGACATGGGAATTTCAGGTTCAGATCTACCCAGTCTCCTCTTCCCCATCTTGCTTCACAGGATCTGGCACTAAATTGTAAAGTGTTTATTAATTTTATTGCTTAATGTGAGAACTTGCCATATTAAAACTTCTCTGCCTGAGATGTCAAACACACACATTACTGCAGGGTAAGAGTTACCATGTGCTGGCAGATCCACAATAAATATCTATTTGAGTGCACTTAGCCTGTGGCAAATTCAACTTAATTTATGTTAGCATGAAAGAAAGCTAAGCAAACTCAATTTATTTTGCATTTGCCATGGGCTAAAAGAATTCACAGTGGACAGTTGCCGAAGACCAACTGCTGTGGTTGTAAAAGCAATTCCTTTGTCAGTTAGATTGGTGTGAAATCAAGGAACAATCAGGATAGAAATCAGTAATTCTGGTATTGCATGATATCAGTATTCCAGTAGTCTATTAAGTCGTTCATCCCTCAGTGTGAAATACTTGACCAAATGAATTTGATGTGAAGAAAAAAGGAATCTGTGGAGGTGGTGTTTGGGTTGTGCATTGTTCCCTTTTTAACTGGAGTCAGAATTTTCCCCACAGTAGTTCTTAAATCGCCAAGCAAACTTAAGAAAAAGGAAACAAAAAGCAGAGATACCACTTCTGAGTTTTCCAGTAAAATTATAGATTTATAAGTATAATGAATGAGATTGTGTAAAACACCAACTTTTTCTTCCTGGAAATCAATGCAAATGTGCCAGCAATATCACTGTGAGCAAAGGTGTGTTCCTCTTCAGTGTCTTTCCTGGCTCCTCTCAGTTTCACTCAGCACTGCGTAGCAATTCATTTGAAATCTGCCCTTGAAATTGTAGCATCTTGGAGTGCAAAAATAGGGCAGTTATTGCTTTTCTTGCTCTCATGCAAACACATTCTTATTAATGAACGTATTAAAATATTCTATAGAAAAATTCTACAATGTGAGGCAATGTAATTTTGTGAGGGGCAAAAGTAAAACAAGGGAAAGAAAAGAAGAATTTCTTGCTTCATTGAAGCTAATGGCTAATTTTTAAGGACTTCAACAGGGACAAACATCTTCCTCAATTTTCACATAAAAAAATGTTGTGTTTTTTTTTTTTTTTTCCCCAGAAGGTGTTTTAGTGCAAGCATAGAGCAGGAGTCTCTGTAGAGGGTTCGATGGCCAGTGCCATTACAGGATGTCAGACTGTGAGTTTTTAATGCTGTTTTTTACTCTTAATATCCAGTAATCAATATGGTCGTTACAGGCTTTCTGAGCTGTGCATTGTATAGGTGAGGAGTAGCATGCCTTGGGCCACGTAACATGTCATGCTGGAAAAGCAGGGCTGCGACATGTCTCTCTGCTGACTGCCATGCAATTCTGCAGTCCGTTCTGCTTCCCTTTGGCATGGGCTACCAGAACTACATCTCCTTTGGCCCTATCAAGGGCATATTGTGACACTGAAAGATCTTCATTTGGATGGTGGACAGTCTTACCCTGTTCAGACTTAAAAAGCCCATCAAACCGGATCCTTTTCTGCTCTAGAAGAAATTACAAATTACTTAATCCAAAATTACAAAACGTACTAGCGTGCATAGGATATTATCTCAGACTCATTTTAATGTGAGCAGAACTTCTCACTGACCCAGAAAATAGAAACAAACACCTGCATTTCTTCAACGTACAGGCAGAGGGAGGCCACTGAGGGAGCTGCCTGCCAAGACTATACAGACACACTGTGATGATTTGGGAGATGTCTGAAATTATGGCCAGTGTAGTCAATGTCATCTTGTTAGACTGAAACTAGGCTTCTCTTGTCTATTAACTGCGGACTCACGAACTTTGAGCTTTGAAGTTCACTGTTGGCTGAAGACTCTCCAGGCACCTGAGACATCTAGATCATGGCTGCAAGCCCCTCTGGAGGAGGAGAATAGGGAGGAGGATCAGTTTGTTATTGTGCTTTAAATATATCTATTATTCCTAGAGGAATAATGTACTGTGTATTTGTCAGCTTTACTTGGGGCTTAAAAGAGAAAATATAAATATGATTTCAACAAAAGTGAAGATGAGGTGGTTACGAAGTTGGAATAATGTTGAAAAATTGACAAGATGCAATCTCCGAGCGGCTCTGATTTCCTCATGTACTTCTGAGCAGTAGCCTGGGTGCAGCCTTGGTTGAATATGCAGAAGAAACGGCTCAGCTGGCAGTACGTTGGACATGGGAGGTTACTAATGACACTAGGATGTATCTTCTGGAAACCTGTCTCTTAAATTTTACCCAGAAGCTATGTGGTTTGTTGTGAATGCATAGATAGCAGCAAAACATGTAGGAAGGTCTCAAAATTTCACTGCTAACATACAAGTCCCTGTACTTACATTTCCATCTGTTTTTGAAATACTGTGAGAATGTCAGTAGGACCTCACCAAACCTGTCACATCACTGCTTTGATACTGAAGTTTCTTTGGGATGTTACTTCTCTCTTTTCTTTACTACAGCTGGATTTCAACTAAAACTACCTTCATAGATTTCAAAAGCTACGCTATCAAAATCTTTTGTTTTTTTCAACCTGTAACAAATTACACATCAGAAATGGAGTCTATTGTGCATCACTTTCAGTTGTCTTTCGGCTTGTTGTCTACTCACAGAGACTATGTGTGAAACGTAATAAAAGAGAATTCAGGAAACAGAACACTTCGGCTAAACACTCTCTTTCCACATGCTGATAGTTTTTCATCTCCTTTCTCTGTGGTACTCACTGTGCAACTTTCTCTATGATACTTACACATGGAGCAAACTAACTGATTAGCTGATGATCTTCATCTATCAGAGCAGGCATATGCAACCCTTAGGCGACCGTCTCTGCTGCATACGTACTGTATATAGAGCACCAGAAATCAAAGGTGGTTTTAAATACTAAGAACAAAAAGCAGATAAGGTTTGAGAGAGACAGATTAAGAACATGAGAGGTACCCCCACCTTCTGAAATGCTGATAGGCAACTTACTACTAGGGCAACACCATGCACTAACGTGTTTGGATCAAAGCTGGCTCAACTTCAGCCAGCTCAGAGGGTGGACAAAGCTAGTTCAACCATCTGCATCTAAGCCTTGGATCTGAAGCAGTGCTTTTAATCTCTCTGTATTTCAGTTTCTTCATCTGTATAAAGACATTTAAGAAATTCTGAATATTTACTATGAAAGACCAAAATGTTCATTGAAAAATGTTGTCCTATCTAAGAAAGAGAAGGCAACTGCTAAGGCTGTAGAGTAACAGTCATTTTTCTGTCTTTTTCTGCAGCTGTTAAGTTCATCATTCAGCGTGTGACAGCTTCAGCAGGACGTAGACAGTCCCCTCAAATTGGAACATCCATAAATGAACGTTCAGGGCGCTTTCCTGGATACAAAGATTATCCTCAAGCAAGGAGAAATGATCACTGAGGTACCTTACATCCTGATGTGAGTAAACAAGCTATTTGTCATTTGAAGTGAAGGACTGGTTGGGAACATAATACTATGACAAGGTTGGGAGATTGGGAATGGAGGGTAATGCCTCGCTACAATTAAAATAGAAGTCCACAGAGGAGGGAAAAATGAAATAAACTTCCCCATTTCAAATTTTCTGTTGGAAACTAGGAAGCTGGTTTCACCTATTACAGGTTATTTTTTTGCAAATTCCTCCTTATTTACCTAAATATTTTCAGATTGTCTTTAAAGGGTTCATGATGCTGTTCAGGCATACAGTTTGAAGACAGTCTGAGTACTAGTTAATCATGATGGTGTTCTCTGGTGGCTGGAAAGTAGGAGAAGGTCCAAATATTTTATGTATTCTACATATATTTCTTCTGGTACGGGTTGGTACAGTTTGGTCACTGACAAAGCCAGGATACTGAAAAGGATAATATTCAAGTCTAATCTTGCCTGTTTTTTCTGGTGTACCTGAATAGAACAAATAGGTAAAATGTGGTTGCTGACCTCTAATTAGAAGCCCAGCTGGTCTGAGGAGCAAAAGTGAGATGCACTAGTACTTGGATGGCCTGATGCTGCCTTAGAAATAAAAAATGGAAATTTTGGAGTAAGTGGGAAACAACCAAATATTAGTTTTAAACTGTGCTA